>JAMKCH010046223.1:0-24474 GCA_023653785.1 Ophioderma brevispina | reverse complement strand
CTTGGTTTCCCTAGTGTGATCTCAATGTACCTTATCAAAGGTCATGTTTCATCATACAGTGAACACACTATAGTGTCCTACAACAGGACTAATGGGCATTTAAAAAATATGCAACTGGCTGGACTCAAAACCAGCAACCTGTTGAATACTGTATAAGTAGCAATTTCCACGTACAGATATTTTTGCGATTTTTAACAGTTTCGCCAAATGCGCAAGAATTTAATATCATGGTATTGACTTCAATGCAATACAAATCTATTGGAAAAAGTTATTTTCGTAAGTTTTTATTTTCGCGTTTTTATGTTCACTCGCGAAATTTGCGAAAATAAAAACCTCGCGAAAATTTCCACTTACACAGTACGAGACATGCAGGTCACACCCACAAAGCCATGGATGTTTGCTGAGCATGGAATTGTTATATCTGTCATTCTAAGGTTTGATGGTTGTTCAGTTCATAAAACCAAATCTAGATTTAAATACTTTTTATGCTTGCGAGTCATTCATGACTTTGTGGGTACAATTGTCTGTCTGTGTTCAAATGCATTGATAGGAAAGATAAACTAATTGCAACATGGTTTTTGGCATTTATGTGTTGTCCAGATTTTGACGGACTTAGTCACATTATAATATGCTTTTATATGACATGTTATATCAAACCTTAACCCGTCATTTGGCGTTAAGGCCAGCCAAAATTTAAGAAAAATTGTACAGTGATCAATTTCCAAATTTTGTCAAAGATATATATGTAAAATTTTTAAGTGACATCTATTACCTTCCATTATGCATAATAGAATATAATCCCTTGAAGGTGAGTGACTTGATCATGGTGTAGTTTTTGCTCTCACATGGAAGCATATGTGATGCGATCTGGGAAAACCCGCCACATGGTGGGAAAATTTATATGCAGAGTTTTTACTATTACTACAGAGTTTGAAATATCTGAGACGAATATACTTAACAGAGATCGGAAGCAAAGCTGTAGTCCATTGTTAACAGCTCGAGCGTATCGAACCAGGTCTGTTTCGGCTTGCAATGACTTGGCCACAAGGTGGCGCTGTGAGCACCTATAGTTTCTTTGAGCAAGGTATCCTGCAAATCCAATTTTACACAATTTTGTGCTTCAATTCATGACCTAACATGAATATAATTATTATTAGAACCGGCTCACATTAACACTTTATGAGTTTGACCATGTCATCAATAACTTCTTTCTCTTAAGACATAAGTCAAAATTCAAATGAAATGTCCAATTAGATCCTATTCTGTTAAAAATATGAGTTTGAGAAATAAACTGGTCCAAATTTGTTTCAATTCTTGTGATATTGAAAGAGAAAATACATATTTTAATTAAATCAGTATATTTTGAAGATATCCTAGAATGTCATTAATACATTGAAATTTGAGCAAATTCTACCTATAGTCGACAAATGAGTGCACAAAAGTGGGGTCATTTTAAGTTATTCCATGGCTTATATGCAAAAGATATTGAGTACTAAAGTGTGTTCAAGGTGTTTTGACAAATAACACGCACGCGTGAGCATCATTGATTTCAAAATAGCCCGCCAAATTCAAATCTTGGGGTTATACATTGAAATATATTGAATAACGATTACTGCTTCTTGATCAGTCGAGGGAATCGTTGAATTAACATAATAATACCGTACCAGACGCTGTACGCTGCAAACAATCCATTAGTTACTTGCTTCGAATCTCTATTAGGTATATTCGTCTCAGGAAATATTAAGTTTCCATAACTGTTTACTTCTTTCTTCTATACATCAAAAGTTATGCATTATACAATCTGACAAAAAATAAAGTACAATATAACAGATTTTAAGCTATTTTCTTTATTTTTTCAAAACTGTCCTGTGCAACATGTGGCAGGTTTTCCCAGATCACATCAAATATCATCAATACCATCAGATTACAAATTTTGAGTTACATCTGTCCAACTGTTTGTATCATTAAAACAAAAATATGTATTAAATTTACTTGTAAGGCACTGTGTCATCTGCAAGAATTGCAGAAGGCACACAGGGATTTCTCTGGTCGTATGTCTGTGTGTGTCTCTGGTCAAAATGTTAACCCTTAATAAATTGCATGCCGTATGAGTTCCGTAAGGGCTATGATGATGTAACTTGGTGGAAAGGAGGGGGCAGTTTGGGATGACATGTTGGTGACCTTTGGCCCCATTTACAAACCGCGACAGCAGATGACACTCGCGGTCTGGGAACCGCGATGTATTTTTGTTATTAACATCAAAAGGAAACATTTCCTGAGCCTTAAAGAGACACTGGCACATTCAAAAAATAGTGCGCCCTCTAGATTTTTCAAAATTGATATTTTTGCATGGTTGTAGAGCTTTTATATACATTAGCTCTCGCCTGAAATTAAGCCCATGTGCGCTCATGGGCAAACAGAACAATTTTATAATTAATGTCGCCGGCGATGCGGAAATGGCATGTAACACAAGAAAACACGCGTTAGAGTTGATTCTCACGGCATGCACCTTGTTTGACCGGTCTGTGACCTTTGTGGTTTTAATGAGTACGAGTCTATGATATTCATATAATAGACATTTGTTGATTTAAGTTAGCCTCTTATTAATGTCCCTATCTGTTTTTTGACATGTTATTTTTATGTGCAAAATATATTTTTATTCTTCCAATAGACTATCACTTGCGAGCAAATTGAAGAGATTTCATATTTTCTGAAATGTGCCAGTGGCGCTCTAAATTTCACAGAGGTAATAAGAAACTTTATAAACTTTCTTCTGGTAAAAAAAAATCTCCATTTGTTGGGTGAGGCTGTCAATCGAGTCATCCACCTTTAACTTTTAAATCTGTTAATTCTCAAAATGTTTTTCATATAATATTTGTAGGCATCAATTTTTGGCCAGATTGTGAAGCAACAATCCGGCCATCTAACCTATGTAATTGCCAAGTCTAACGGCAGGGTGACGAGCTATATATAAACTATTGTTTTTTATGTAAAATAACTAAATCTTGGTACTGAGGTTTATTTTATACAGTGTGTGTCCATATTCAAAATTTAAACCTATTAAAACGTATGTCTCAAAATCACCTGATATCGCACCACTACAAATATGCATGTGTATTAAGGACAACCTGTTCGGCACCACAGTCCCTATTTTTACCAATTTTATTTTCTGAATGTTTTGGTTGATGGTTCAATGAATGGCAAAACTGCATGTCACACACCACCTGCCCTCGATCTAATGTTCATGAAATAAAATATAGCAATAATATGCAACATGATCTGAGCCACTCTTGTCAAAACAACAATCAAATTCTTTATAAAAACTTTCAGTATGTATATTTTAGCAAGAGTAAGCTTCCTTGCAGGGCAAGTTGATAATCTGTCATAACTTAGGCCGGTATTCACAAAAGCTGGTGAAATTTAACCCTGGGTTAAATATCCCATAGAGGATAACATGAATTTAACCCATGATTGTGGGTTAAACCCTGTTTAACCCTGGGTTAAAGTTAACCCGCTTTTGTGAATACCGGCCATTGTTATAAAAATTTCTCCTCTGGTCTGAGTGGATCAGGTCATGTCATGGTAGTGATACACATCAAGAAAATACATGGTTTTTACTTAACTATAAATCAAACTAGTGAGACATTCAAAATGTAGAGTTGAAGTGGAAAACATGTAGGAGAAAATTCAGGGTCAAAGCTTTCTATAGCTACATCTTTTTCAAATTATCATGCCATTAAGAACATATATGATTTTGTCAAATCTGCATGACAAATATGCATATAACATCTTTAAGATGACTTAATATGCCAAGGAGGAAAAAGGTTCCAGAATTGTTCAAATTCATGCTTATGATCCACAATACAAAGAACGTTCAGGTTCTGCCAGAACCCCTGAACCTCAAGGCTCCCTTCTTGTCATGAAGTCAGACGCCTGGTAGAGTAATCTATTCATGGGAACATGCTTTTCAGTGAAGCAAGCTCATCCTACATCACTAGGACAAGCTTGTGGTTAATTTGATATTGAAACAAAAGTGTTTTAATGAATAGACACTTGACCACTCACACTAGGAGGGGTACTGATAATGGCACATTATCATGAACTCCCCTTTGAGGCAGTGTAGCTGTGCAGTAACTCTGAGTCTCTGGTGACCCTGATGAAGTCGGCAGTCTCTACTGGACATACATTTTATTCCGTAAAGACTGCTGAATTCATCAGGATCAACTAACTCCACCATATTGAGATTAAGAAGTTTGCCTTCTATTGACTGTAAAAAGTGGGTGGCTTTTTATCCCGCTTTTTATTGGGTATAACCATCAGCCAATTCCTCTAATTTTGATGCATTTGAGGAAAGTAATAGAAAATGCACCATATTGCCTGTTTTGGGTTGATATAATATGTACAGGTATCAAAGAATGTGCTGAAACAAAGTTAAATGTTGTTCAGTCACGTACTTTGTCAGGGACCACATTTCTCCCACTCCTGTAATAATCAGCAGGCAAAAAGAAATTGTGCTAGCACCTTGCATCCCTATGTAAAAGGCACTTAAAAATCCCTGTATTGTTAGACAACCACACCATATGGCTCACCTGTAAATACCACCCTTTATCAGGTGGGTGGATTTACATTAGGCCAAAAAAAAATAAGTTTGTCTCAGAGGAAATGTGAAAAATCGCAATGCGAAATGCATTTTTTTTAATGCATTTTTGGCCCACTTTCAATTTTTTGGCCAAATTTTCATTTTTTCTGAAATTTTTTACAAAAAAAATTTAAAGTGAGTAAAACCTAAAAAAAAAAAAAAATTATGCGGTCAAAAACCAATTTTAAACATAATGCGCACGATATTCTGAGACCAACTTGTTTTTTCTCTTGGCCTTATCAACATATATATGCCATCAATTTTTATTTTAATCTTACCTAACAAATCCTAACACTGGTCCAGCCAGAACAAAACTAAATAAAATACAATTTCAATATAGAACATACTTGTTTTAGATTAGTGGCCTTCTTTGGACTTCAAACAATGCCCTCCCTGAACAAATGGGACATGGTCTAAGTAATTGAAAACAAGTGAAATAATGTGGTGTATATACAATCAGCTAACCAATATTTGACTCTAAATTTAAATGTACACTATTTAGATACCAAGGCAGATATCATGCTCATGTGTACCCTTAACAAGTATTTTGGTTTGATTTTGATATCCTAAAGTATCTTTATATGATTTTACTACTATAAGTGAGTATTTTTGTTAAGGCTATTTGAAGGAGGTGATTAGAAAGGCATTGCCATTATACGATGATGCGGATTCCTAGAATTAAGAAAACATTTAAAATCACCCCTGGAAACTAGCATTTGAAATCAGGAGAAAATTGGTATTATTTTTTTAGTATTTCTTATGTAAAATGAGGTCAATATCACAACCTAAACATGTAATCTTCAAAATGAACAAATTATCCTAATTTTGTATTTTCAGTGATTTTGATACCCTAAACCGATCCTAATTATGCATCTTTGTTTATGAGCATGATATCCAACTTGGAATACAAGTGACCCTCCACCACAGAGAATTACCCATGACAATAAAATTCCAAAACGACTTTTGACCGTCTTGCATTTGGCATGTGAGAACACAAAATAGGTATAAATACACACCAGATAATGCAGGATGGCACATTTTATTTAGGTTTTATCCAAAACATTATTTTGATATTCATTTTAGTGACAGATTTTCCATTAAAAGATGCTGTCTCTGTTCATTTGGACTCATTGCCAGATTAAAACATTTCCTTTGAAAATTTAAGCCTGAATCTATAGTTTGTGTCTCTACCTCCATGCAGTGATGTCATCGCGAGATTTGCTGGTCGCAAGAGTAAATCGCTCACGCTGACTTGAAGCGATGGCGCTTTTACGCGCGCGCATAAAGACGGCATTTCTTAATGCAGGCGTAAATGTTATGACATCACTGCACAAAAATAGAGACACGGACTATAGTGCGCCACATTTATTTGCATAAAATTCTTTAATTTTTACAACTAACCAACCCACCTGGGAGGGCGTTATATTAAAGGGATAAGCAGCGATTTGCTGATCCGAAACATCGAAAAAATCATCAAAATTCGCATTTTGGTATTTTTGTTACTGGCATAGATGTACTAACATAACCTGCAAGTGGTTGGCTTGAAATCCATGTATTAAAGACAAGGCAGTACTTTTTATACGTGCATATCAAAATTCTGACTTGAGATCAAAAAGCCTTTCCCTGTGAATATCGCAGATTTATAAGCATAATATTGTGCACCATGACCTGTACAGTTTGACCTCAACACAAATATTTTTTATCTTTATTTATTCTGTACTGGTGTAAGCCACAATCAGCTGTTTAGTGCAGATTTTGAGTCATCATTGCTGTATGTCTATATGCGGAAGAAGGTATGACAAATTTCCTCAAATACTTTTTTTTTCACTATTTGGTGTTTTTGTTCCTACATTAAAGTAGTTATATGGAACTGTACATAGTAATCTTTGATTTATAAGCTAAAAATGCATTTCCACATTTTTTATTCTCTCCCATATCACTGCGTATCCCTTTAAACATGTCATCTCATCCTAAAGATAGTATCCAAACCAAAACACAGACTCTACAAACTATAATCAAAATAAGTAACTTCATGCCAAAATGACTGGACACTAAATTTGTGTTTCATTGCATAGGCCTATAGACCGTATTCAATATGACGTCAGCCATCAGACATGTTGGTGGGCAAGATGCATACATTCCAGGACTACAATGCATTAAGCTGTCAATCGATCCATGTTTAGCAATTGCACAGGGATCATTGACAGGTGAATGTATTGTAGTACTGGAATGCGTCTATCTTGTCCACCAACATGGCTGGCTATTGAATACGGTCTATATACATAAAGCATTTTTGATCAAACTGGTTAAAATCTGTGGTTTCTTGCATGGGCCTAAGCACTTAAAATATCAGCATGTTCAATTGGCCAATTTCCACTCTTGCTGTGCTGTAATAAGCGAGTTCGATAATTCAGGCACTATTGTTGCTCATATCCCGATTGACCTCCGTGACCCATCTCAGCACAATAAAATTCAAGGATTCTGGGATGGGACACGGAGGTCAATCGGGATATGAACATTGTTGCTTATTGTAGCACAGCAGTGTCTGAATTATCAAACTCGCTTATTGTTGTCGAGTGATGTGACAGAAAATACATTTTTGCACTAATCACTATGAGTTACATTAATCTCATCTACCAAGGATGGTTCAGTGGGTTGTACTTGTACATACATTGCTATGAACTGACCGTGTGTGATTTGGGTATCATATCATACCCAAAAAAACAGGGGTGTATTTTAAATACAATGGTGAATGAAAGCTACTGAACTGTGCCAAGGGGATTGAGATTTTACTAGCTCATAGTGACTCTTTCCAAACAAGTCAATTCAGAATATACATTTTAAAGCAAGCAGGAAAAGCCTATGGACCACAATTATCCCTCATCATCTAATAAGTTCTTTTGATCTCTGAATTTTCACTAGCAAAGTTAAAGCTATACAGCACAAGTCATTTGCCTTGCCAAACTCTTCATTTGTAGCCCAATATTTTTGCCATCTATTCCTTTTGCGCAACTTTTCACTAGCAAATTTGCTCTATATTCCTTTTGTGCGTCTTTTCACTAGTAACATTTTGGCAACTCCCATATACATTAATACAACAATATTCTATTTAACCTATAATACATTGATAACAGTTAATACGTGCCTATCTTTCATATAATACAATAAAATAGTTATTAATAACCTCAAAATATTATACAAATAACCTTAATATTAAATGTGTTTATTGGATGGAAACACTAGTATTTACATTAAGTAGTAAAAAAAAAGCACCTCTTTTTGAGAAACATTTGACTATCTCTATCTTCATAGTAAAACCTTGGCTATTTTGAGAACAAGTGACTTCTGCTTGTTTCAAATATGCATTTTGTGTGTTTGAATAGAGTAAAGATATGCCATAATTCTTTACAAATAATGAACCACAATAAATTTTATCAATGACTGTTGACTCTCCATATATTTTCCTTCAGGTTTCACATAGAAGAATCTTCTAATAATTTGATATAACATTACAATGCATTGAAAGAAGTAGCCACAAATCTTCCTTTTATCACTAATTTGTTAGTAGAACTGTTTATAGTTCTCTGCAAAGATTTTCAAATTCAATCCCTGGAGAAGGTAGACATAGTCAGGGGGAAGGACGCCCGATGTTCGATACTAGAGTTGAGATTTTTTAGGTTGCCAAGCTCCTGTGGAGCTATATGGAAAAAATCCCTAAATCGGCATTAATATGCCTGATTGATTCCTCCAAAACCGCTTGATGAATTTATTCAATTTTTACCATACGGCAAGAAGACATCATTTAAAGCAATTTTGTTCTGCGAATTTTAATTCGTAGAAGAAATTTGGAGAAAAATGCATTTGAAAATTCAATTTTTGCGCCATTTCAAAAATCCCTAGACTGCTGAGAACATTATTTATTCAAATTTAGTCTCATTCTCATGTATATGGGGTTTTACCATGCCTATTGACTCCCACGAGGCCCGAGCACGAACGTATACAAACGTACACGAGACTACGGCGCTCATGCAACACAACGTATACCCGACGTATTGACAGGATCTGGCTCATATCGCACCACATTTTGCTCAATTTCGTTTCCAGACCTGATTTGTCATAGTTGATCGCATTTTTTTCGTGAAGTTAACGTATAAGATTCGTTTTATGGGTGTGGCCTTTTGCAGTGAACCGTTTCTGCACAGTTATGACAGAAAAATGACCGTATCATGAGCCTTTAACACCATAGAATCTATATACATGTTTACTGGGCATTTATATAGAGTGCTAATTTTCCGAAGAATGCCAAATAAATCTGACCTTCCCCCCTGGACATAGTGTGAAAACACTAATAACTCGGTGTCATAGGTTATGTAGTTGGTAGTAAAAGGCAACCTATAAAATGTCCTTTTCTCAATATGAAAGGGATGGGTTTCATGAACCCCATAACTTTCTTTTGAAGTCATCATCATCTCACCTTTGTAAACACAAAATTAGCCAGGGTTGATCGATAACTTTTTGAGAAAAGCGGGGACCTGCGACGATCGCATATGGTATAAGTGCCCTCATAAAAAACTGCAACTATTTCAGGAGCTCATTCCCAGATAGGTTCCCTACATAAAAAAAGTACATGGAAAATCTTATAAAAATAGCAAACAGTGGCTGTTCCTCTGGCACTGGCCAGTCTCCAAATATAACCTCAGCTTTATGTTTAGCTAACAGTTTAAGGCCAAAACACAACTTGGTCACATTTCTGATTACTCAATTAGACCAGATCCAACGCCCCGATTTGTTAAATATGGAAGTTTGGTCTGGAATTAGGGATTGGATGAGTTAGGGATTGGTGACATTATTTATGTTGGAGCTCAATTTAGTCTGTGGCCACTGCACAAAAAATGTGGAAAATGTAGTCTTGTGTCTGCATATGAGTAGCTATATAGGTACTTGGATGAAGAAACTGTGTAGTGTGCAAATTAATTAACCAAAGTCATTCATGAAAAATCTAATGTGAATGAATAAAAGATCGTGTTTCTTTAGCTTGTTTGCTACGAATTATCTGTCAATGTATGTGTGACTGTAAGAACATCTATTTGAACAACATTTGGTGGGTTGTTATTTACTCGGCTATTTTGGAAACATTTTGCTAATCACATTTGTACATCATTCTAAAAATTTCAATTATCATATGTGTTTTAGATTACAGAATGGCTTGTATCACGGAATGAAAGAACTGCTATGGGTTTTAGGCTATACCATTTTGGTATACAACTTCCAAAAAGTTCTCACATCCATGGGTTTAGCTTTACATTTACCACCAGCTCCAGCGCTTTGTGAAACTGTGTTAAAGTTTTGCCAAGAAAAGGAAAGAAAGCTAGTATAAAAAATTCAAAGGAAAGAAAGGCGGTTAATTTCTTCAAGTCATGGAAACAGAGCAATAATTGATAAAATACATAGAAACACCCACCTTTTCCTTGACAAAATCACTACGTACCCACTACATCGAGCACCCATTAGTTGTACTCTTTCAACGCTTTAAATCTAAAACAAGGTGTTATTTCAAACCATTAATGCACCATCGAGCAAAAAGTTCAACACACAGCCTGGAAGTGAAATTGATGCTTGCAACTTAATACCAAACCTTCTATTAAGGTATTAAAATATCTTGTTTATTAAAAATTCCCAAAACTACAACCAGGCTTTGTCTATCTTCTTGTGATTATCAGAATGCTGCCAAAAAATTGTGCTTTCTAAAATACACATTGTGAGTGCGGCTACTTATACCACTGCTTTAAACAAGCAAGGAAAACCAGAGGAAACTAAAATTGCATTGTAAGTCAAATGGTCATTCTGTTTGTAAAGCTGTAAGCTATTGCAGTGTTACGAGAAAGGAAAAGAGCCACAAAGCAATAAAACTCCTCAATAGTTGCTCTGTCAAGAGCACTCTGTGTGTATATTCGTGGAAAGAGTTGTGTACAGGGCAGATAGCTGGGGAGGGGTCCAGGGGTCCACCCCCACATTTTTCTCAGAAACCTGTATCTGCCTCTCGTTTTGAGGGCTAGTTAGTTCTTACAAATACAAAAAATAGTTCAAATTAATCCTTTACGTCAAGAAAAGCAATCGTAAATTACAGTGAGACAGATTTAAAATATACCTAAGATATCATAGCACCAAAACATGGCAACAAGGAAAGACCTTGTTGTATTCAACTTGCTTTGTCCCACCACACTTAGTGCATATCTCATGCATAACGAGTGCAGTCGGGGATACAACCTCCAGTACATGCAATGCATTTTGGGATACCTCCAATTGGATGAGTATAATTACATTCAGACACCAAATGTCACATGTAACTTAGAATGGTGTAGCAAAAAATCATGTTGGCTTTGTAGGAAAAAAGTACCGGTGAAGTCCAGACATAGTAGACATGATGATGGCTATATCGTGGTCAGCTATATGCTGTAGTCAAGTTTGGACAATCAGATGTTCAAGTACTACAGACTCATTTCCATTGCCCGTTGACAATTCATTACCACCTCCTGAGATTCCATTTTTCCAATCTTCTATTGATCTTAGCTGCATGAATAAAAGAAGAAATATCCTTTTTTAGTACTCCTTAATTGACTTTTTAAAATAACTTTGGTAGTTTGTGTTGACTCATGGGGAGCATCCCCAGGGCATGGGCAGTAATGCCTTATGATGACCTACTTGATGAAAACTTCACATTAAGACAACTATTATTAACCAATGCATTAATAAAGATTGCAATTTTTAAACGTCAGGATGTTTGGCAATCTGAAATAGAAAAAATAGTAAATGGAATAGCCACACTTTGAGGTGATAATTTAACGGCTTATGGTACTGGACCATAATATCGGGCCAAAAAAATCTCAATTCAAATTCTTATGCCAGTGGTTCACAAACAGTTGATTGCTCCGGGAAACTTTAAATTCCGAACCAACAGCCCAATTTATCCAAACTCGCCCGTGACATCGCAATTAGCCGAATAGTCCGTATAGCAGAGAAAAAAAGGGTAATTTTGGAAAAACACAGAAAACCAATTTCTGACGGACGGACATATGGCGGACAGAGTTAAAACTTAATAGCTCCCGACCTGTTGAGGCGGTAAGAAAAGACTAATAAACATACAAATAATTAAGTGTAGGACTATTGTTGTACAATCACAGGTTACTGAGAGGGCTTCAAAAAAAAGTGAAGATGTACACTAAATGTCATGGAACAGTATTCCAGATGGTGGGCCATGCACCCCCTCCCCTTTGAACCCTTCTTTAGGTTTATACCATATGTACTTCACATTCACTAAATCTAGGTTAGAGGTTGGGATAGGGAAAGTCAATCATGATGCATTGGTATATTAGAGAGATTGATTACTGTGACACTGATGGTATTGCTGCTCACATTAAGATCTCATCCCTGCGATCTTACTGACCACAGGTATGATTACAAAAAATCCCACATACAAATCGTACAAGTTTTTTCTGTTAAGCTGACTCAGAGATTTCGAAAAATATGATTTAATTATTGCTAGTAAATAAAAAAAAGTCATCTGAACTAAAGATAGTCCCTTAAAAGGCTTAATTCCAAGGTTAGATAGAGATTTGGATTTTCCATTTTCATGCCACTAAACACTATGCACAGTATAACAGTGCCCATAGGATACCATTAAAAACAAAAATTCAGGCATCTGAATTTTTATAACAAAGTTTGTGATTTTCTATAGAAGGACTTAGATTTAAGCTTAGTATTTCACACCATATTAGTGGGTGGACAAGCCATTATGGTATATTGGCAAAAAACATGATTTGTTTGGAAAATTAGTGCCGCCATAGTGGGAAAATCTATTGAGTCAGCTTTCCTACAATAATACTGGACGCACGGCATGCAGGAATGTGATAAGTAGTAGAACTCCTACTCTGTTTTATAGCTGTTATATTTCTTTGTCTTAATTCTGTAATGAAGTGTAGTATGTTCCTGTAGGGTTGCTGCAAGTCTAGTTCAAGGCGTTTGCATCTCCTCAAAATTCTCACAAGTTGGACAATCTAAAAAAAAACAACAAAACAAATGACAAAACAGACTGTGGATTCAAGAAGTATATATATGATATGATCTGATGACCTTTGATCACTAATATAAACTCAGTCTTCAGACAGTTAAGGGGCACCACCTACCCACCAAAATTTCAGGAAACGTTCGCGGAACCTCGGTTTCTTTTATTATTGTGAATGACCCCTGATAACCTTGGATCCCATAACCACACAAACTCGGTCTCGGGGAACGGTTCAAGGGGACACCCACTCACCAAGTTTCAGGAAATGTGACTCTCGGTCTCCGAGAAATTTAGGGGACACAGTCAGACAGACAGACAGATCAGACGGACCACCGGTATTAATATATATAATCTATTAAAGACGTGCATTAATTAATAGCCTTTTTGCAGGTCTGGCAGATTACAGGTGGTCCCATTCTAACAATGATTTTAGCACCACTAAAACATCATCCTCTCTAAAGAATTCTGATTGTTACCCAAATCATATATTGTCCCAGGGCGTGTTTTGGTGGCCATCGTGGTTCAAAAGGGGGGGGAAATCCATTTAAAGAGAGGTCATTTAACTGAAAAGTGAGATATTTTCACCCCATATCTCTTTAACTAACATCACAGAATATGCCTCTACAAAATAGGTATTTTCTGATTTCTTACGATGAGATGAATCATTTAAGATACTTCTCAACCTTAGCATGTGGACGTGATGTACATTTACACATGCACATGCACAACTCTCAGAAAAAAACAGCAAGTAGTGAATAGAAATCTGAAATTTGTACCACTTGAGATTAGCACCCTGCAGATGTGTTTGTCTGTAAAGGACATTGGTGATATTATTTATCCTTATGCTAAACTTTCATAAAGAAAACTGTTAAATAGTCTTCATTCTTCTGAAATGGAAAGCTGTCCAACCAGCATTTTGCCATTTTTGTGTCGCCTCTTTAGCAGGGGAGGGGGACCAAGACCACATAGGGATTACGCTGTTTCTGCTGTGGGAGTTGGCTTGTGAGCTGTGGCCGTAAACAAAGTTAAACCAATTTTCTGATGGACGGACATCTGGCGGACAGAGTAAACGTAATAGTCTCCCGACCTCATTGAGGCGGAAGACTATAAACTCATAATATTGTCGACATGTTTGTACACTCACAGGTTACTGAGAGGGCTCAAAAAAAGTGACGATTACCTAATGTCCATAGAACAGTAATTCAAGATTGTTGCCCATGCCACCCCCCCTCCCCCTTTTTAAACCCTTCTTTAGTTTTATACCAGCTGTACTTCACTTCACTAATCTTAGGTAAGTTTGGGATAGGGGGAAGTCAACCATGATGCATTTGGATTTAAGAGATGATACTGTCAACCTTACTTTTTCTTATTGCTGCTCCATTAAGATCTCACACGGAGATCTACTGACCCCAGGTAATGATACAAAAAACCAAAAACAAGCTTAACAAGTTTTCTTTAAAGGCTGACTCATAGATTTCGAAATATGATTATTTTGTGCATTAATAAAAATAGTCATTAGAACTAAAGATCGTTACCTCAAGGCTTAATTCCAAAGTTAGAGAAGATTTGGATTTTCCATTTCATGCACTAAAACCTTATGCACGTATAAAGTGCCCATAGGATACCATGTACAACAAAAATTCCGGATCTGAATTTATGACAAAGTTGTGATGTTCTATATGAAGGACTTCGATTTAAGCTTAGTTATTTCAACACCATAATATGTGTGGACAGCATTATGTTAAATGCAAAAAACATATGTTTTTGGGAAAATTATTGCGCCCTCTTCGGGAAATCTCTGATCAGCTTTTCTCTACATAGATACTGACCATGCAATGCCGGAATGTGATAAGTATATGACTACTCTGTTTTCTAGCTGTATATTTCTTTGTCTTAATTCTGTAATAGTGTAGTCTTCCTGTAGGGTTGCTGCAAGTTTCTAGTCAATCAAGCTTGCATCTCCTCAAAATTCTCACAAGTTGGACAATCTAAAAAAACAACACACAATGACTTTATAAACGACTGTGTATTCATAATTATATATTATTGAATGATCTGATGACGCTTTGATCCACTAGAGACACGCAGTCTTCAGACAGTCAAGTGCACAAACAACATACACCACCAATTTCAGAACGTGGCGCGGCGCGCTCGTTTTCTATATTGTGAATGACCCCTGATACCCTTGGATCCACTAACCAATATAAATTCGGTCTTCGCGGTCAAGGGACACCCACTCACCAAGTTTCAGGAACATGTACTCTCGGCTCCGAAAATAACGACGGACAAACAGATACACAGACGGACCACCGGTATTAATATATATAATCGATTCCAAGATTTTCTATAATAGCCGCTTTCTTCAGTCTGGCAAGTTATACATGGGTTCCCATTCTAACATGATTTACACCATCATCATCTCTCTAAAGAATTCTGATGTTACCCAAATCATATATTGTCCCAAGGGGTGTTTGGGTGTCCATCTTGTTTCAAAAGGGCTCCTTAAAGAGAGGTTCAATTTAACTGAAAAGTAGCTAATTTCACCCACCCATATCTGGGTTTAACTGAAAAAAAAACATCACAGATATGCCAACTATGTTATATTTCCTGATTTCTTACGATGAGATGAATCATTCAAGAGACTTCTCCACTTAGCATGGGGAATGATCATTTTCATCATGCACATGCCCAGCTCTCAGAAACAGCAGTAAGTGAATTAGAAATTTGAATTTGTACCACTTTGATATTAGCACCCTTCAAGTGTCGTTTGTCTTGTAAAGACATTTGTATATTATTTATCCTTTGCTAACTTCCCTAAAGACAACTGTAAATAGTCCCTCATTCTTCCCCTCTGAAATGAAACTCAACCATCATTTTGGTCCTTTTTTGTGTCGCCTCCTTTAGCCAGGCAGACCAATAGGGAATGCTTTTTCCTGCTGTGGATGTTGGCTGTGAGCTGCTGGCCGGAACAAGGTTAACAAATGCTCTTTCTCACGTATCGGCGCATGACAGATTAACTTCATTGTGGTGTCAATAGGACCTTTAATGACTCTATGTGAACTTTGACCCCATTTTTTGTAAAACTCTATAAAGTATATTTTTCTTTGGCACATAAGATGCCACAGCCACCAAAGTTACTAAAAAAACCACTACTGCCCAAGACTTAATATGGACTGTACCACCGATTGACCTTTGAGGACCCCTATGTGACCTTTGGCCCAATATTTTTACATCAAACAAAGGTTAAAGCAATGAGATTTTCCAGGAAGACGCGCCCCCAATTTTTCTCAACCCCGTTTTTTTACAATATTTGGAATGCTTACCAATGTAGAAGCTCACATCTGAAGTGACTAAGCCGATATGCCATCTTTATATGTAATAAATGATATTTCGTAGTTTCTGTCGTGCAATGACAGACAGTCAAAGCCTGGTTTTCTATGGGAATCGATTACGATAGCAGGCAAGTTGCAAAACAAGGATTGCGGTTTGTCTTTTGCCCTGTTTTGTCCAATAACCTTCGAAACGTCCTACACACAAACCTATGCCAGTGATATTGAGAGAAATTTGTATCCTAAAAAACTACATCGTGTCCCCGGGTTTGTGAATGGGGGCCAAGGTCACATTTGGGTCACACGAAGTCACAATATTTCACTACCATTCACTCTCCACCCGCCCCCTCATTTTCACCAATTTTGCATCGTAGCCCTTACGAACTAACGCACATCGGCAAGCACTATATTAAGGGTTAACATTTATTTTTACACCACAGGTAACATGAGGTCACCAAGGTCACCAACATGTACCCCCCACCCCCCCCCCCCTCCTTTCCACCAGTTACATCAATGTAGCCCTTACGGAACTCAAAAACGGCATGCCAATATATTTTATTAAGGGTTAACATTTTGACCACGACACGCACACACCAGACTTACCGACCAAGGTAATCTAAAAAAAATGTTTCCCTCGTCTGCATTCTTGCAGTCCTCCTGGGTCACTTTACAATTTCTCATTTCGTCTATTCTCACATACGCATTGACGGATTAACTTCATACTTGGTCAGAATGAACCACTGCGCAATGCTCGTCTTTGGTATAAACAAGTGACCTTCGAGACCCTATGTGAACTTTGCCCCTCATTTTGTCCAAAAGCTATAACACATTTCCCACTGTGTTCACTGATTAAAGAGACATGAGGAGATTTCCAGAAAGAAGCGTCCCCCAATTTTTTTTTTTCGAACCCCGGGTTTTTTTGCATATTTTGGAATGCTTTCCAATATGTATTAGAGCACACCTGAAGGGAATAATAAGCCGATACGCTGTCTTTATGTATAATTGATGACTTTTACCTTCTGTCGTGCACGACATAAAGTCAAAGCAAGGTTTTCTATGGGGACACTGTACAATAGTCAGCCAAAGCAAGTTTCAAAACCAAAGTTTGTGTTGTCTTTTTTACTTGTTTGTCCACTAAACTTCAGGAACGTTCTTGGTAGGTGGTCTACAATCGATCCTGTGCAATTTGAGAGAAATTTGTATCCTAAAAAAATCTCCTCCTGTCACTTTAACTTCATAATTGGTCAGAAGAACCACTTACCCAAGGCCTATATGAGGTGAACAGGTTGACCTCTAATGACCCTTATGTGAACTCTCATCACCAAACTGTGACTCCAAATTGGCAAACCGCAATGGCAGGCGACACAAGCATTCCGGGGAATGATGTGTTTTTAGTAATAGTTAGATCTTGTGATTGTTACTTACGTTGACATGAGTGGTCATCTAATCCCAGTTTGAAGTTTGGTTGACAGGAGCAGTTATAGCCACCATCATAATTATTACAGTAGTGATCACAACCTCCATTACCCTATAATGAAGAGAGAGGGTGGTATCAGACACACAAAAATACTTGATTGGGTGTTTGTATGAGTGAGTGTATGCATGCTACATGCAGTTTAAAGGTGCATTTCGTGATTCCAGCACCTTCTGTTTTATTCATTGATCACTAGATATCCTTGAGAAAAGCTTATTCTCGAAATTGAGCTGATCCCGATCTTGCGGTTTTGTGTTATGAGCAATTACTCGTTTCCCACGGTCCCATAGGCTACTGTGCTGTAATTTCTGTCCGTTTACGGACAGAAAATACCAAAATTGCGAATTTCTTACAGATGCGGCCGAATTTGCACGTAAGATTGGGGCACATATAGATTACTATGACTAAAGGTTCAGATGATATAAAAATCTCAACATCTTTTAGGTAAGTCAGGGGGGGCGAGGCTGTGAATCACAAAATGCTCCTTTAAGAGATTACCACAGAGGGGGATGGCCTAATTTAATTACATGAACATTTCATCTTGATTGAATCACATTGACCCTAAAAACCCTACATGTAAAGTTTTGTGCCAATATTTCAATCTGTTTTGATGTGAGAGCTAAAAACATGATTTTGTAAGCCCCATATAGTACTGTGTAAACTTAATATTGGTCGACAAAAATCAGGCTCATTTTTGCTCATAACATCCAAACTAAACATCTATTAGTTCTAAGATTTCACAGGGCAAATGAGAAAAAATAGTAGCTTTCCGTAGATGCCAACATATTGACCACTTCCAATAAAATTTGGGGTTCTGGTGATGAGGATATATTTGCTGTATTCTATTATTTTGAAATTCCTACCTCTTTACACTCATCAACGTCAACACACATTTTGGGGTTGTCTTCCATTTTGACAAAACCATCATCGCAAGAACAACTGAAAAGTAACACAGACAAGTTAAATTTAGTTTGCTCATATTTATAATCATCACATTTATAGTAACACAGACAAGTTAAATTTAGTTTGCTCATATTTATAATCATCACATTTATAGCAACTTCAAACAATTGGAGTAATTTTCATAATTAAGCCAAATTTGGTATCACAATGTGCAATTGTAACACCCCTTATCAGTGATTATATTGTGAAGTCACCCAAAACAGTCATTATGTAGATGATACTGATCAATAGTCGTGTCCGTACGAAGGCTGAAACTCTGGAATTTCAAAACTCTGGAGAGTTGATCATTTTTTTGGCAGTGTGGAAGAATTCAGAGTTTTGAACTCCAGAGTTTTATCGAGGGTCTAGTGGGGTTTTATCCCCTTAAAAACTTGGGGGTGAAGCTCAAACTCCGATAACACTCCGGAGTCACAGTGTTTTGGAGTGTCGTGCCGTGTGGACAGCTTCAGGGGATAGTGAGCAGAGGTGACCTCGCAAGGTCATCTTTGTCAACAAATTCCTGTGTTTGAATATCATGCTTCTGGTATGTTGACTTCTGGTCTATGCTCCGATATGAAAAGCAGAGGAGAATGGTCGGGGGATGATTTCAGAGTTTCGGCCATAGTGTGGAAACAATTTGGAGTGAAGTAAAATAATTGAATTTAATTTTCACCTTCAGAGTTTTAAGCCTTGGAGTTTTGTGACCATGTGAATAAATCTGTTCTGCCCTAGTTACTTACTTGTAGCTTCCTGGCATATTGTGACACTGTTGACCACAACCACCATTAGCCTTCTCACATTCATCAATATCTGTAAGTGTTTTGGAAACAATTGTCAAATACATAATTGACTGAATGTTGAACTTGTATTACCTTCAAATTTTGGAACTTTATCACTATGTAAGAATTACAACAATCCATAATTTGCCACATCTTAATTGTCCAGAAAAAGAAAATATGGCATTATCTTTCTATTACAGGAGTCATATTTCTAAAATTTATATTGTGAAGAAAAAGGTACATCAAATGACTCCTTTGAGTGAAGGATTCCAAAAAGGTGTAGTTTGTAGCCTCTATTACATGCCCAAGAGATACAATGTGTAATAGATCAAAGTCAATCAGAAGTATCTTTTGTTGACTTTTATTGTTTTCCTTCAGATGTATCACAAATCCAAAATAAGAGAAAATCATTCATGCTGCAATTTATTCTAGGTCAGACTACAGAATTGATTAGATTAACAACACTACTAGAATTGATACAATTGATGAATTACAGGCCTGTGAGTTCAGCCATTTACTTGTTCATTTTCAGCCGTTTTTGACCTATCTACCCAGTTTTATGCTACATTTCAGCTTTCTTTAGCTGCTTTTTCAAAACCTTACTCACAGGGCTAGAATTATCAGAACTTATTTGAAACATTTATAGTTAACATCTGTGTGTGCATAAATAAATCAACATTAAACTTACCCATACAGGTACAGTTATCATGATCCATATAGTAGCCCATATCACAGCTGCATGTATAGCTGCCCTCTAGATTCACACAATTATGTATCTGGTTACAGCAAGCATAGTCTGTTGTGCATTCATTGATATCTGAGAGCAAAAGTAATGAGCACAAATATTATTTAGTCTCTCTTTATACTGGCTAGTCACTTGGACAATGATTTTCAAGATGGTCCTGCTAATATATTTTGTGTTTGAGACTTCAATCATTTTCCAAAATGGAAATGGAAATTCATGCTTTTTGTTTGTGCTCAAAAGAAAAGCCAAACCATTTTTGTTGTCTAAAGTCACTCCTCAAATTTATAACCATACATATATGCACATCAGAATGTATTGATCAGATTGAGTGGCAAATTGATTCATTGATGATGTCAGGGGGAAAAGGGTCTTTCAGTGGCAGTGGAATGGTGCAAGGTTGCGTATAAGGGGGATAAGCTATGTAAATTCATTAAGACTAGTTAAACATTTAGGGGGGAGGGACAGAAGATTTTGGGTGGTGAGGGGACATCCCCCTGTTATTATTTGTGACTAGCACTCAGAATGGGATTGGGGGGAGGGTTAATGTATCATCATCTATTGAGGTCTCGTACTAAACTGTAGAAAATCTATTCTCTCAATATCTCACACTGATTGTACCTGGGTAATTCAAAACCCAGTCTTAGCTATAGCTGGAATCTTGATCAAACATCCTATGTATTGTCCATCTCCAGTCACGATGGTGTGATGATCTTGCAGCTTGGAATTATTGTGAGGCTGTTTTTCAAAGCTGTGTGATCATGCAACATGGTGGGAGTGGATAATGATTACTTGTTGTCATAATCAGGTTAACTGTTATGGAAGGCACCCATACCTTTACATGCTCTGCATATTGTCAGTTAAAGCAGTTTCATTGCATCACATCTGTGCCTAAATCATAAAAAACAATTCAAAATATGTCATGAAAATATGTCAGGTTGTACAGGATGAAATACTTCAATGGTTTACACTTTGGATTCTAAATTTTTGGTAATTTTTTAAAAATGTTATTATCATGCATTTTTTCAAATTTTACATGTATAAAGCTACAACATTGTACTGCCATCACCAGTAGAATTGTGACCCACACACAGTTCAACCATGTGAAGTATTAATTATAGGCGGTCTCTAAACATGTTTTAAATGTCTCATCCAACAGGGATTGCGTGGTTGTAAACACCTACACTTAGAAATGTCTATCGTACGCAAAGGCGTGCTGAATATTATTATTCTTATTAAGTGGGGTTTGTGTCTTACACAAGTTTTGATGAGTTCTGATACAGCCCGCCCTTATTACCTATGCGGCCCGGTCGCTATACCCATATTTGGGCCATGATTTACCATCGCTCGCCTTTCCGGACCTATAGCTGGTTTTTGTTTTTATCGTTCGACATTGTCTCCCGTCTGCCATGCACACGGAATTACTCACGATGTCCTAAAATACTTCGTTTTCGCTGCAACCCACCTGTCAAAAATGGGGCTTATGTGCCCCATGACATACGAACCTATGTTTATAAACCTTGCGGCTTGCCTAGCGTAAATCAGGGCCGAGGAGGCGTGCCCTGTGCTGCCATGCCGTCTGGCCATCTTCGAAAGATTTGCCTCGCGCACTGCCATGACTGGTAAAGTGTGCCGAAGCACTTGTGATACACCAAGACAGTTTGGTCCCACTTACCTCCCAGTACCCGACCTGTCCTGTGACCACACACTCGTTTTTTCCTTTTGTCGCATTGTTATGCGGTAAGCGTATGGAAACAAGTCTGACACGACGTGCCGCCAGCTCCGTGCCGGTGGCCCACTTGCCCTGGCCCAGATCATGGGATGCGGTGCATGGGTGCGGATAAGTGCGTACTTCGCTGTTCTCCCTCCGGTTCCCCCTGACGTGGCTGGTTCTACCTAGGCCCATGCTAAGCCTAGCCCTCGGATCGGTCTGACCTACCCCTTACTCATCCTTCCTCCTTACTATCCCTTATTTCGTTGCGTTACAAGTACCCCGCATAAAGTCCCATCGTCCCTCAGGACCGCCACTGGCCATCCCGCCCACCCCACGACGGGCTTCTTCCATCAGGCCCCACAATAAGCCGTGCCATCCCGGGCATACCCCTGTCCCAACCCAACACCAACCACCCATCCTATTGGATGACTTTCTTACATCTCCTACAAATCAATCACACGGCCCCACTGTGGTCCACTTAACTGAACAGCAGCCTTCTGAAGAAAGATTTGTCCATGGCCATGCGTGCTCATGACTTGTCACTGGTTCTGACCCAATATGAAGACTGCACCAAATTTTGTTAAACAACCTTTTTGGGTTGTAGGACATGGTTGCTGTAGCTGCCCTTTGGTATGGTCCTCGCGGCTTTGAACATGCTTCATAAAGTTATTCAAGGCTGGTTTGACCGTCTTTGCTGCATGTGGCGGGCTTATGTTTAGGCTTATGGTTGCCCGAAGTGAAGAAACAACTTTATTTCAGGCATGATTTCACGCGTGTTTGAAAACTCTTCACCAGCCGTGTCATGTGCATAGACTGTGGCGGGGCCAGGTGACGGCGATATTCGCTGTCCTGGATGTTTCGTTAAATCTTCACCATGACTGATCGATGAAAATACAATCGCAAAATTCCAAATCTTTATTTATGGATACCGATGTCATTATGATTATTGTCTCTATGTAGTTTGCATTTGTGTACTTCGAAGACAGATGATTTATGGGTTGACGGAAGTTTTTGAAAGGGGCAAATGCACATATTGTTGTGAGTAGGACATTTTTTGTTTGTAATAGATTGGTCCTGTTGTTTCCAGGGGTGTACAATGGTGGAGTCTTTGATCGAAAAACGAATCTATAATAATTTTAGGAATTAAAACTATCAAACTGTTAAGAATGACAATAAAAATGCCGCTCAATGGTGTTCGCTATGAAAGATGGTCCGATAATGCATGGGTCGTCCACAGATTTTTCGTCGTGAATGGCCGCCTTCGGCGGACCCGTTCACGGACCTAAAAAAGATGGTTACAACCCATGCCATTATCGGACAATCTTTTATAGCGAAACACGCATGAGCGATTATTCTCCAAAGTGCCTTTCCTTGAGATGGTCAGTGCACGCATGAAGTGTTAAAAAAGTGTGCTTGGCCAGATTCGAAAGACTAGCAACCTCGTATTACTTATGCTCCGTGCTCTACCAATTAAGATACAAGCCATGGGGGCTGGTTTGAGATGTGTCCGTCATTTACTAGAGCTGAAATATCACCCTGTATCCTGTGGTAGCGGGACAAGTAACTTGCTTCCCCCTCTGCAACACTACTACTTCTGATCTGAATGAAATATTTCCTTACCTCCTTATCATTAATGCAGAAATTTCACAGCCTCCTTATCATCCAAGCACTCATTGACATCGGACCAAGCATCCCATCAGCCATCAGGAAGTAGCCTCTCGGCAGGCCCATGAATATAAGCCACCTTGTGTGTTGTTACAAAGCTCATTATGGTCACACATGTTCTCTTTACACTATCCAGCATCTAAGAGAATCCGTAAAACAAAAATACGACAAGTTAAAAATGCAAGATCCCCTGGCAGGGGTGGCAACTATGCAAATGGCTCATTAATATGAACTAATAGTGATGACACAGTGCTGGGTCCCTCTCATGGACCACTACCCACATACTATCAGTTCATAAAATTTGGAAATGGGAGTATGGTGGAAGTTTACTTTTGTAATAAGGCCCAATCGCGAGCAAATGAGCTCGATTAATCTGCCAAAAAATCGATGATACATGTCTGGGTATTATTACTTGCATCCACCACTCCTCACATAGCAGTTTTGTCAGATTTGGACAGGGAATCTTACAGTTCAATTTTTAGGAACCTGACCAGCAACTTCCACTATGATAAAAACTTTGTGGGGACAGTGTGGGGAATCATTTAGAAGGGCAAGTATGGCCAAAAAATAATGAAACACTTAAGAAAATTTGTATAGTGGAGGAGGGTGTCAAATCCCCTCCTCCTCCCAAAATCCTCCCTCCCCTGCCCCGTACCCTTATGCACAAATCGGCACAAGCAGGAACACATTCAATCATTGAAAGTCAAAATTACTTGTCTCGCATATTCAAATATACCTTTAAAGCAAGTTGCATGAAAAAGGAGGTGGTTTTGATCAAAAAATCTTGCAATAACCTTTATGTTCAAAATTAATAAGGCTATTGTTTTTCATAGTCATTTGTAACCTACCTTCACAATGGGTATCATTCATCTGTTGAAAGCCTGGCAAACAGGACAGAAGAACCTGAAAAAATTGCAATTTTTCAAGCAATAGCAGGAAAAACATAAGTTTACCACATTTTGGCTCGATTCATACTACCATGATGCTCTAAGAATGGTATCAAAAATTTGATAAAAGCAATGGTATTATCATTGATTTTAAAGATAATGGAAGAAAACCTAGGGCCTGTTTCCATAACCTATTCATGTTTAAGGGGCACCACCCGATCCGCAGCCCTCAACCGCCACC
>JAMKCH010046222.1:0-11665 GCA_023653785.1 Ophioderma brevispina | reverse complement strand
AGCTAATATCCCGAAAAACATTTTCTCTCTTCCTGGTTTCCAGGCGAAAAAAATACCCTTTTTTTGTGTTTTACCTTGGGAAAGTTCTGATATCAACCTACATAGAATTAAATGTCCATGGCATAAGTGTGTGCTCATTTTGGCAATGTGAGGTATTGGCGTTCTTGTAGGTTCCAAGCAACTGCAAAGCCGTTTCTAGTTGTTCTACCTTTATTCGGGAATCGTCATCAAAACCTACCAAATTTAAGAACGCATGTCATTATCATGCGGCGAGCTGTGCATGCATCACGCGCAACCAAGAAAGATCTCCTACGCTCTGACGGCGGAGTGCGTAAGTGGCGCGCAAAATGAAACGCAGTACGCAGAATGCCTTTTCTCTTCAATTATCCTCTATAACCCTTAAAGGGTCCATGGACATGCTTTAAACATCCGATAAATACCAACCAAAAAACATGGCTTTATTCACAGTATGTATTGGTATCAATGTAAAAGCGCATGAACGTAATTGAAAACCGTAGATTGGAATAAAAATTTGTCAATAATATCATGTTTTTTAGACAAGCTTTCAAAGGGAATTCCAAACGAAGGTGATTATCGCGCGGGCAGCGTGACCCTTGAAGTGACGTCAGAGTAACAACTACGCGTCCTGGTCTTCACGCGTGGAACCTCATAACAATAACACGCTCGCGCGTGGTCCAGTTTTCTTGCAAAATGTATACGTCCCAGTTGACTCTCGCTGTATGGGTTAGTACATGTTTGTTATGTTTTGCCGTGGATTTTTGTGCCAAATTGATTTTATATTAGCTTACTTTTGTCATTTTGGGGTGCTGATTTCACAAATCTTGTGCCATTTTTGTTCAACCACGCCTTTCATCGCATTTTTGGATTTCAAAATGTGCCGCCATTTTTCAGTATTTTTTGTCTATATCTCGGCTTAGGAGCGACTTATAGAGTAAAATTGGGTGGCAATACCCATGTTTTGTGATACTAAAGGGATTCCCGTAAAAAGCATCTCTACTTGTAACCTGATTTGGTTTGGCTGCCATCTTGAATTTAAAAATGGCCCCCACCCCCCCATTTTAAATTATGTTATGTCCTATATCTTGGGGTGGGAGCAACGTGGAAGAGTAAAACCTGGTGGCAATACCCATGTTTTGTGATACTGAGGGATTCCATTAAACAGCACTTGTTACTTGTACTAATTAGTTTTGCCGCCATCTTGGAATTTCAAAATGGCCGCCGTATCTAATACACTTGTTTTTTAAAATCTAGCATACGCAGATAAAGCAGTCTAAAAATGGTAGCTTGCATGTAACTATGATGATACTTCAAATCACTGCATGCCTATTATTTCATAGCAAACTCAGCCCCCAGGGAAGATTTCAAAATGGCCGCCACTAACAATTTTAATGTTTTGATTAATTTCCCAGGAAATAGGTGATAACCTATTCCAAATCTTGACGGGGCATTCCACTCCTTAAACAGGGCACAAAAAATAATACACTACCAATGGATTGCAGGCATTAAGTAAAAAACTATTGATTGCAGTCAGGCCATGAACAGATTCACACCAGTCACCTGGAATTTTCCTATTACTCTCTGAAAAAATCAATATTTCACCAATGATGTTATCACCAACCCAAATCTTGAATGTTGCGCGGTCCCTCCTTGTAACACAAACACCATCAATTCTATTTGCATTTCCTGGGACCTTACTATGTAAGGAAATTGTACCAATATCAGTATATAAATTACAGATTTCTCCTCTTTTAACACTTAACTGCATAAGGGTTTTGCATAACGGGGGGTTCCTAGGGCCCCCCCTAATAAAACCACTTTCCTAAAGGATTTTTAGATAATCACCACATTTAGAGGCCTTCATGATACATCACATAAAGAAATAAAAACTGAGAAAGTTGTTCAGTCAGAAATTAGGGGCAAACATTGATTTTAATTTTGCGCAAAATGTGCGAAAAAGACACTAATTTTGTTTCTGCATTTTCTATGCATTGCGTCACCTAGACTTGTGCTGATTGCTTTAATTGGTGAAGAATGAACTATATTTTAACATATTAAGCCAACTAATGTCTCATGCCATTTTATAATTTTAGAGTTACTTGTAAATTTACCATAGGTTCCCTACAGTAAACCGCTACATGATAATATATAAATATTATGGCTCCATTGGCCTACTTACTTTGCAAAGATTTTTTTTATTAATTATTTACTTTGTTTAATGTCACTAGGTGTAGCATAGAAATCCGAATCAACAGTACTCTAATAAGATTTTTTTCATTTTTGTCATGTGCCTTCCTTTAGTGGCATAAAGGGGGGGGGGCTTCCGAGGGTACCCATGCGAATTAACGCAAAACGACGCGATGTTTGAATTTTTTGTTCACCAGGTAAGCGCACTAAAAGGTTTAACAAATACAAAAACATATAAACCAATATATTGCAGCGGGTAAAAATCGCGGCCTGAAAAAACAAAAAATGTGTCCCTAGGAACGCCCCCCCCCCTTATGCAGTAAGTGTTAAACACTATCCTGACATAGCTGACTTTGATCTTGGATTGTATTTTCCAGTACAAGAGGATTAGATTCACCATACGTCGTTATTTAAGAAACTTTATTTGAGGTGTGGCATTAATCAATTAATATTTTTGTGAAGCCACAAAAGTGAATACGCTCGTGTTATTCACCTTTTAGAGACACAAAAACTTTTATCATGCAAACTTGACTAAAAGGAAAGGATGTTTTTTTTTCATTCCATCACAAGAAAAATAATCTATTGAAATTCCATTAGACGCTTACCTGCTTTACATGGTTTTACCCGTACCTAGTCGGATAGAACTTAAGGTTCTTCAGGGCATGTGTAGAGAGTGTACTTATCTATGAAGCTGAGACTTGGACCATTTACCCAAAAGCTTGAGGACAGGATCAATGGCTGGTATATACAACTGTCTTAGAAGAGTACTTAACATCAGCTGGATAGATCATATTTCCAACAATGAGGTATAGGGAGATATACCACCCTATCAGAAACCAATAAAAAGAGACGTCTCCAGTTTGCAGGTTACTGCATGCGGACAACTGACCACCTATCTCTCACCTGGATTTCTGGACACCACCTGGGAGGAAAACCTAGCGTGGCAGGGAACTTAGTTATCCTGATGTCATGCTAAAGAATATTGGATTGTTATGCAAGTGAAACCAGCAACTCATGAAGGATAAGGCGACCTGGTACAAATTTGTCTCAGCTGCTTCGAGCGTTCCGCTAGGACGACAGATTGATGATGATGAGTCAGGAGAGCCTTCGGACTTGTTACGTTGTAATCATTGTGTTACTAAAGTCACTGCATTACAGAGCGCTGTTCTTGGCACATGTGCTGCATTTGCTGTTCTTGACATACACCATATGCACAAAAAGTTTTTCAAGAAATTTAACATGCTGTCTAGTCGAACTACCTCACGAACATTTCTTGAATACACCCATGTGCATCCGCTTGAATCTAGACTTTTTAATTTCCACCTACTCTTATATATTCCAGCAAATGTCCTCCCTAGACCGACCTATTATTGTTTGCTTCCCACTGCTTGCACCCAGTAGGTCACTGTGCGCTTCTCTTTTCCTTTTCCGGTGTTAAAGTGAGCTCCTGGAAGCTGTTGGGTGGAAGACAAATCCATTAGGGTAAATGAAGACATCCGTGTCTGCGAATATACATCTATATCCCTGATGTCCCCGTCAGTCTTGCACGCATCAAGTACATGCATTTCATATTCATGGAAAAGTAATTTTCCCAAAGTAATCTGTCAGTTGAGGCTTTGCTTCAATATGAGACAGCAGACTTTCAGGGGACTAATTTGATATTAGTCCGAAATCCCTGATGTCAAAACTTGACCGGATCATGCCAGCAGAAAAACCTTTTGCCGGTGTCTGATCTTGCAGTGGGTTATCAATCTGCTAAGAGATCACATCCTTCATACTCGATACAATCTTACGGATGCTTCGAACAAAGGTTTGCAAAATAAGAGCAGTGCAGGTGTACCATTGTTTGGACCTTTATGATACTCCGAACAACTGCCATGGCGTCATATGCCAATTGATTGGATCGCCAACCCCGCTTGATGCACATCCGGGTTTAGTCTACTTGAAGTCAACGCTTGGTTCCCTGTTAGACTCATCATTGACATGGAACAAAGTATCCTTTGTTAATGGGATTCAAAGAAGACATCTGATGATAAGAGTGATCTTCGGATAACAGAAAACTCTGCTAATCTGTTCCCATGTTTGGTCCACGAACAGATGTTTGTGAATGAATCCTGACTTCGTCCCTGAGAATCACAGATTTTAGAGCTTCCCACAGTTCTTGGTCAGTGCACTTAAACATCTTTAGTTTTGGCCAGACAAATTTTGTACAAGTCGAGCATATTTGTAGAGTCAGGAGCAAAGTAATATTTGCTTTGGCTCCCCAATCTCCCACTTCTCCCTGTTTACTTGCTGGAATCAAAGTAGACGCTCTACCTGCTTCATAAAACTCAGGCAAATTCTTTTGCCATATCTGGCGGAAGGGGCCTTGACCAAGTGCAGGGTCGGATCTTTTCTCGAATAAAAAAAAAAAAGATTTACCCTTTCAAGACCCCACCATATCTTTCTGTCTCATACGAAGCATATTGTGGAGTTCGTGACATTTCAGGATTATGGTATACAATTTTCTAGCTGCAAAGTTTGCTTCAAAGAGGAGGTCATAGCAGACCATGATATTTGTTACCTGAGACAGGCAAAGCAGCTGTAGGCCCTATAGAAGGGCAGTATACTCTCTAAATGTAAACACGTGAAAATGTCACTCCCCAAAGAGTGAAACTCTTGAACCACTCAAATGAGTGTTTGTACTTAAAAAGCGTATATTTTCCACTCAAAAAGAGTAAAAGCACTCAAAAAGAGTGATTTACATCGTTTGAGGAGTTAACGAAGACAACACTTTTGAGGAGTGAAACTAAGGACAACACGAAACGAGTGAACTCCACTCTTTTTGGAGTGTGTTCCTCTTTGAGTGGGAATTGCTCTTTTTAACTATAAACCACTCATTTTGGAGTGGTTTTAAAGATTCACTCTTTTAAGGAGTGATATTTTCCACTCTTTTACATTTCAGCGTAATCGTTTGGAGGTCCTCCTAACAAATCTGGTTTCCATTATGTCACTGATGATAGTCCTGAGAAATTTAATCTGAACAACTACGTTGTGCAGTACCGTAAAAGTTTTTTTCAGTACACGGAAAGGTAGATCGAAGACCTTATAGTTACCCCATAATTACCCAATCTCGCTGTGTCCCATTGCTCCACGCCCTATGTCTTCGTTTTTACTTCGTACTTTTACTCATAAATTTAATTATTGAAGTTTGATACAACCAAGCTAAATAAAGTGGCTAAATAAGTAGTACTTGGAAGTATTCAATCACATTTTAAAGCACTCTAATTGTTACAAAACCTATCAGATTTAACTAAAATCACGAAACAGCTCCATCCTAGAGCAGGTCCCATGCAGTTTACGCAATGACATATGTCTTAATTATCCCGCCCGTAAATTTACCAAAGCGCCGGGCGCAGGTGAAGTCTCCTGAGTCTGTTATGTGGTGTCTAAATAGGCTTTCGGATTAATAAAATCAACGATACGGATTATAAGCTCGGCTTTTCCCGTTGGACACATATATTGAAAAATGGCGTTCCCTTTGGAAATTCAAGATGGCGACTAAACTAAATTATACAAATAAAAATGCTTTTACTAGAACCTGGTATCACCACATGGTATTGCCACCACTTTCACTTTTCTACATAACTCACAAGCCAAGATATGGGCCAAATTGTACATCATGTAATTGAAAAGGCCACCATTTTGAAATTCAAGATGCGGCCACCCAGTAGTGACAAGCAATGCAATGCTTTTAGTGGAATCTCTGGTATACAAAAATGGGTATTGCCACCTTTTTTAATATTCTAAGTTGCTCATAACCAATACAAGACATAACATAGTTGAAATGGCGCCCATTTTGAAATTCAATGGCGGCCAAACCAAATCAGTTACAAGTAAGACAGTGCTTTCAATAGAATCCCCTGTATGAAAAGAGGTATTGCATCCCCCCCCCCCCCCCCCCGCCCCCCCCCCCCCCCCCCCCCCCCCCCCACCCGGCGGGCCCCCCCCGCCCTCCCCCGCGCCGCCCCCCCCCCGCCCCCCTCCCCCCCCAAAAAAATTTTTACCCCTCTAATTGCTCATAGCCTGAGATATAGGCAAAATATAATGAAAATGCGGCCATTTTGAAATTCAAAATGAAAAACATTAAAAATATTAAAAAAAAAATGGCACCTAACTTTTTGAAATCAGCACCCCAAAAAGGGACAACAGTAGGCCAATAAATCAATTGTGTGGCACGAAACTTATCCCACGGGATCTAAATACTGAACATATCAAACTATACTAGGTGGTTATTTGTTTGTATGGCATAATTTTTTTCTTGATTTGGTGCCTTAAAATACGATAATAATACGCTGTATTTACGGCTTTTTTTTCTCGTCAAGCAATGTGTTCTGAAGTAACGCATGGTGGCCGATGTCCTATTGGTCTTGCTGTTTCCGGCACTGTGCACGTGTGCGAATGTGTGCTGTTAGCCCACGTGTGAGCTTTGTTACAACTTGAATGACTATGACGTCATTAACGGGGTCAAATGCAACTCCAGCATTTTGAGACGCGTTCGCGAAAACAGAGAAGGCCCTGTCCGGGGGTATGTTTTGTCCTTGAAATTTTACACTTTTCCGAGTTTACTTTTTAAAAACTGTTGTTTCGATGTGATCAGGATACTGTTTTGAGGTACAAAATGTCAGAAATTAAGAAAAGTCATACTCAGCTTGTCCATGGACGCTTTAAGTAAACTCCTCAAAAAGGTTTGGAAACTTTTATACAGACATGTATTTCTCATTTATTTGAAATCTTATACATCTATGGTACTCAGTGAAAAGTTCAGTTATTCCGCTGCACAATGACACCAAAATGATACGGAATTGATTCTTCATGGTTGAGTGACATTCCTTTGAATACTGGTAGGTCCTACAGAAAAGTGCCAAATTTCAGTACCTGTACTCAATATAGGGGGGTGCTTAATTAATATGGATTAGGTTAAACGGATGTGCCAATTTGATGCGTTTTTGCTGATGGCAGGCTCTGAAGTCTTTTTTAACCTTTTCATCTTGAATTACTCATTGACGATCGTAGCATAATACGGACTGGCATTAGTATCGTTTAGGATACTGCATATCGTCCCAGTTTGAGGACATAAGAGATGGCCAATGGCCGAGAATATTGTCGCGAAACGACGCATTGTTGCTTGCAATAGACAACCAGCCTTGTCTTCCCCGTTATCAGGGCTGCCTCCACCAAAAGCCTTCGCTCTTCCAATGCAAGAAAACAGACAGGAACTTCACCACGCTCCTCCAAACTTTAACTCTACCATCCAACGTCCGAAGACAAAATCTTCATTCATCTGAAACATGACTTTCTTTCACCATGTTTAAATTCCACGATGCAGTGTTCCGACACCACCTTAACCGCTCTGATGGTGAGGTTGTCATTGCTACCCCACTAATACTGCCCCACAAACCGTGCCTGTAAATTTAGTAAAGACAATCTCCAATTCCGAAAGGCAGAGAGTAATAAACCTTCTTTCTGGGGTTGGCCGCAGGGAAACCGCTTCTGGGTCTCACCCTTCCGCATTACCACTTTGCACGGAATTTGGTTTTCCATTTTGATAGAGCACTATAGGTTTAACACCAGCAATTGGCCTCCAACTTGATCTGGGATATGCCCAGCTTCAATTTGCCCCCATGCAGTAGCCTTCGTGTACATCTGATAGTGTTTAGTTGCATGATTGAGATACTGTACCACTCTTTGACATTTTTCTATTCAAATGACCCGGGTTCAAAGCAAACCTAATCCTCTTTAGCTGCGTAAACCCTGTGTAACTCTTAAACGAGGTATTTAAATTTGGCACTTTCTTTTACATACCGACCCTTTTCAAATGAGTGTCAACTCAACCATGAAAACCAAATCTTCTGATTTGGTGTCATTGTACAGAGGAATCCCGAGCTTTGCACTGATATGCAAAAGAGTGTAACAAATTTCAATTAAATGAGATACATGTCTGAAAAAAATTTCCGAAAAACTTTTTTTGAGAGTTTGATATGACGTATTCGCTGGACGGCGAATTGGGTCATATAACCCGATTTATAAGGTTGAAGTGCTAACCCTAATTCCTACCAACTCTCACCCTGTGTCTATGGAAATAACATCTTGATAGAGATGATAACTGACAGACATTACACGTAAAATTGGAATCGCAACTGACTCCATGTCTCTATTTCACTGATATCACAAACTTATTGCACATATCTCCGTTATTTTTGTTTTTCGCACCAAAAATTCCTATTGGGAATGGAATCTGATACATCGATTATTTGACATTTATCGCTTGTGCTAGGAAGCAGCAAGTGCATTTTCTTTCTGTTTTTACACATAAAAGTCATTGACTCGATTCACATTATGTATAAAGATTTGATTTATAAATTGAAGGTGCTTTTAGTTATGTTTGCGTGTCTGTGTGCTTGTGCTCGTGCGAGAGTGTGTGTGCGTGCGTGTCTTGCGTGTGTCGGACGCGTGTACCGGGCCGGGCAGTTACAATTAAGGCGTGATGCCGGTGCTGGTGTGGTGTTGATTAATCAGTACTTTATCAGTCAGAAAGAATGAGTCTGTTATAGCTTCACCATTGAAACGTGCAAATCGCGGTTACCGCAGCTACAACGCAAGCGTACAAAGTCGGCATGCGACATACGCATACAAAATGCGCAGAAGTAATGACGTCACTCCTTCTGACCGGCAAAAGTAGAGTAATTTGTGTGCAATGTGTGTATACGCGCATGTGTAACTTCAGTTTAAATATCATGTCAATTGACTGATTTTCCATTCTGCAGTATTCATTGTATGTGACCTAATGAATGACCAATATGCATGTGTGATAAATCACTTTGATAGGATTATTTCGATTTCGTTTTAAATTACTGCAATACATTATTGAATTTGGACGCATAACTGTTTAGTTTCTTGGGATGAGGTCGTTGATAGTACGTCCCTTCTCTAGTCGCTTCTCCATTTGAATGAGGGTTTCCAGACCATCGATGAGACGTTGGACTAACTGCACCTGTGAATAGAACAAAAAAATGGCGGGAAAAATGGTTAAAGGGACATGTTCGCACGAATGACTCCACCAAAATTCAAATTTTGAGTCATTTGAAACATTTCATAGAACAACTATAGCCTACAAATCTGCTCCTTAGTGGCTCAATCGACCTTTAGATTTCAAGTTTATGCGGGTGCAGATGCATAAGAGACATAAGGCCATTTTTGTTGCCGTATAACGGAGGAAAAATATTAGGGTCGGTCGGTCGGATTTTTTATTATTATTATTTTTTAAGATGAACTTCACTTCACACATTTTTACGACCTGCAGTCAAAGGGCAAAAACAAAACTTGGGTGGATAAAGATGGCAAGACCCCAACCATTGGCAGCACTATACCAAGGAAAGTTTTGTATAAACAATCTTTTTTGACGCGTGGTGGACAAGGTCTTGATGCAAAAGTTCCAACTCAATAAGGTTTCTCAGTTACAAGAAAGTACTCAAATTCCACAATAAGAAGTGCTTATGAAGACTTTGGCTTGGGCTGTGATTGGATTCAGTAAGTAGCTTTGAGCGGGGGCATGTTAAATGTGATTTAAAGGTCCCAGGAAATGAGATGATAAACCTACTCCAAATCTTTATGGGACATTCCATTCCAATAAACAGGGCCAGAAAAAAGAATACACTACCAGTGACATCGTTAGTGAAACTATTGATTTTCAGTCAGTGTCATGAATAAATTCACAACAGTTACCTGGAATTTTCTATTACTCTCTGAAAAATCAATGATACCACAAATTATGTCATCACCAACCCAAATATTGAATGCTTCCTTGGCCCCTCCTTGTAGACTTGACACAAACCACATCAATTCTTTTTGCATTTCCTGGGACCTTTAAATACTCCCAAATCCATAATTCAAAATGGTCTTTCAGCAAATGAACATGATCATTCACAGAAGGTAACGGACTGTAAACTGGCAATATATAGGATGTCCCAAAAAAATGCTCCCCAATTGGTACATGAAATAAACGATTTTTTTAACTTGCAAAACTGAAACAATGTATTTTTTTTTAATATCATGAAAATATTTTTTTCTATTTTGCTTTCTATTCCTTGTATAATTAAAGTTTAAAACATTCAAACCGACATATCGTGAGTTTTATTGAATGTGTTAATTTTTAGGTTATTAAATATAGCTGCGAAAAATCTTCAAAAGCTTCCAAAGGTAACTTGTCAGTCCATATAGCTCTCCTTCATGCATGATGGCATTGTTGTTGTGTGTAATTTATTTAATAAACACAATAGAATGAAATAAAAGAAGTAAAAAAATTAAAAAAATTAAAAAAATTTTTTTTCAATTTGATATAATTTGTTTCGAGAGTGACTCTTCGCCTCACCTCGGATTGTCCCAACCTGTCGTTGTTTGAAATATCGAAGGTGGGATCCACCGTGGCAAGTGTCCACGCCGCCTGTCCCGCGCTTCTGAAGGCGTAAGAGTCCAAAATGCATCAAGACGGAATCCTGCAAAACAAGAAGCATACTAAGGAATAGGATTTGCATGTTTGATGTTCAACCGAAGGTTTCTGGGCAGATCGATGCATTCAGAGCTGCGATCGCGCTTTGATTTTTTTAGACACCTGACCTTCACTGAGGTGTGGTATCTTAAGGTGAACTCCAGCACGAAGTCCAGTGCCCAGATTTGAGGGGCAGGTCAGGATTAGCCCAGGTGTTCATTCCACATGAATTCCCCATCCTTCTCTGCTTGATAAGGTCTCTACCTGACAAGAGCAGTAAAACCAAGGTTGCTAGTGTGTATGTGTGCTGTACGGACTTGCAATACCAATTAATTAGGCAAGTACCACAGGGGAAAAAGTCGTCGAGATAATGAACAGGGTTATGAACATAGTTCGTGATCACAACGGTAAAAAATTTTCCTCTTCAAAAATGCTAACCAAACATCACCATGCGTGGACTTACATTATTCAGTCCGCGGCAGAATCGTTCGAGGTGTATCTCCTCATGTTGCCCCGGCCCTTTCTCCATGGAGATGACCGGTGTGTCTTCCTCATAATCCACACCAGAAAGTTCTTCTGATCATTGTGCCTAGGCAACACAAAGAAACAAACCCACAATTAGCATTTTTATTATATTTCAATATCATCTTTAATACACACGCTACAAAATACAAACGCTGATTGAAGGTGATGATGAAAAGGTCAAATTGACTAGAAATGCTCATCTGCCAATTCAACAAACAAAAGACCCTGACCATATCTATACCTCAAGGTGAAAAAATAGTAAATATTAACTTTACAATGAGTGAAAAATCAATCATCTAAAAGAGTTAGAAATCACTCCAAAAGACCGAATTTCAAATCGTTATGTTTGCCCTTTGTGATCATACTTTTTTAAAGAATGGTCCACAGCAAAACCATGCTTACCGAGCT
>JAMKCH010046221.1:0-12860 GCA_023653785.1 Ophioderma brevispina | reverse complement strand
TTGAAATTTGAGTGGGCAGTTTTTATTTCACCCCATACACTGCTTTCCCTACCATTGCGCTTTTGATGTTAGCTATACAAGAGAGCAATTAAGATAAACATTAAAATAATTTCAGGTGGGTCCTTTAATTAACGCTTTATCGAGGTGACGTGTGACATCAACGTCGTAACGAACAAAGCACTGCCCGACAGTATGCATGTCACATTATCTATAGCGACCTCTCTATACCACTATACAAAGTGAATCCAAAAAAATTGCGCATGAAAAAACACAAAATTTGACCCTGACATGTTTATTCAACTGTGAGGCAGTTGATGTTTCCATGATCTGCATATTATCGACTTTCTATGCTGAAAAAATGAAGGAATTTGGTGAAGAAATGAGATAGATATGAAAGATTTTCTCGGCTGACCCATTTGTACCCCATTCCAATGGGATTTACACAGTTAAGCTGGTTTTCAGTTCCATTATTTTGTCTGAATGTGGTGACAAATCTTTCTGGATCAGCTGTGAAAATCGTTCATATCTACCTCATTTCTTCACCAAATTACGTCATTTTTTCAGCACAGAAAGTCGCAAATATGCAGATCATGAAAACATCAACTGCGTCACAGTTGAGTACACCGGTCAGGGTCAAATTTTGTGTTTTTTCATGCACAATTTTTTTTTGATACACTCTGTATAAATATTTTTCCAATACCAATATTTCCTTTCGTCTTTTAGGGTCTGTCTTCTTAGACACTACTTCGAAAGGGTATACACAGATGGCTTAAGCAATCTCCACTATTCCAAACCGAACGTGACTTTATTCCCTCTATTCGTCAATATATCGGTGGACATACAGCATCTAGAATGGAACCAAGGCTGGACAACTTGTCCGGAGAAAAAAGGCCAATAATACGGACGTTGCTAAGCCAAACAGTGCCAAAGTGGACAGTGCCAAAGTGGACAATGCCAAAGTGGATAATTCCAAAGCGAATGGTAACAAGATTGGCAAGGGCGCAAGTCGTGACGCAAAGAAGCAGCAAATCTATCGGATCTCAACAAGAGAAGGAGAAAGAACTAAATTCTTAAAATTGTAAAAGCTACTCTTCGTTGTAAAAACGCCGTTTAAAAAAATTTAAACTGATGTAAAGTACCTGTTTAAAGCAATAACAGCACATTTTTAAAGAGCGCCACCAATTTTCCAAAAAGATTTTTGCCGTTTTTTTTTTTTTTTTTTTTTTTTTTTTTTTGTAATTTGTGGAACTGCTACGTGCATTTACCCTGACAGTCTCGGTCCCAGTGACATTAAAAAATCATCTCTTAAACCTTTGTTCAAAAGATCTTAGTAATATCACGATAAATTAAGGAAAAAATTATTGACTTCAAAATCCTCGGGGTTAGTGGATTAACCCCGCTGCAAAATAGTGTAATTTCCAATAACGGTCATTTAGATTTAAATATTCGTGACCAGGCCTAGTCTTTAGTCAAGTCTGTGTATAACCGTTCGATATGCGTAAGAGCGCCCTCCTACCGTTAAGTCTTTGAAACAGACTTGCACCCGGAAGTTGATGCCGTTTTGAATTTGCTGTTGCTGTTTGGTTGGCATGTCCTACCCCCCTGATTTTTGCACAGTTGTATTGGTAATTGCATGGCTCGTAAACTACCGTATACCTGTGAATCACTGTGCCTGTGAATGGCAAAGCTCCAACTTGTCCATCCCAAGAGTAAGAATGCTGCTATAGTAAGAAATAAACCGAAGTAGATTCCACTGAGGGCTTGTAGAACAGGATAGACCCATATATCAAGTGCATCTAGCCAAGGTAGAGAATCCAAAATAGCTATGATAGCGTATCTCGATTCAGCGGCTGCTGGAAACGTCCTTCCAATATGAAATATAGCTTGAAATAGCGCCTTTTTTTTTTTTTTTTTTTTGTCAATGATGCATGAGACCAAGTTTGGTCAAAATACAGGAAAGAATGTGAGTGCTAGAGTAAAAAGAACAATATGAAGTAATAGCTTTGATTAACACTAAAACACGTTTACATTGCAATATTAACACGTTACAGTGATAAATTATTAACACTCAGTGCTTGATTATTAACAGCTACTAACAGTTATTTAACACTTCAACGTGTTAAAACAAAACATCACTTGACCTCTTTGACTAGGTTAAAGGTCGCATAGGGGTCAATACCATATGAATTGACACTGTCTTAGTCAATGATGCATGAGACCAAGCTGGGACACTTGTCCGGAGAAAAAAGGCCCATAATACGGCGTTGCTAAGCCAAACAGTGCCAAAGTGGACAGTGCCAAAGTGGACAAGCCAAGTGATATTCCAAAGCGAATGATAACAAGATTGGCATCAATGGGCGCAAGTCGTGACGCAAAGAAGATCAGAAGCACAATATATCGGGATATCAACATAGAGACGGAGAAAGAACTAAATTCTTAAAATGTAAAAGCTACTCTTCGTTGTAAAACAACGCCGTTTAAAAAATTTAAAAAAAGAAAAAACCTAAAAAATTAAAAAATAACAGAATTTTTAAAGAGCGCCACCAATTTTCCAAAAAGATTGTTGCGGGGGGGGGGGGGGGTAGGACCCGATATGCTCGATTGGGCATTGGGGATTTCCAACGGTGAATGTGTGGAACTGATACGTGCAATTACCTGACAGTCTTAGTCCCAGTGACATTAAAAATCATCTCTTAAACCTTTGTTCAAAGATCTTAGTAATATCACGATTAAATTAAGAAAAATATTGACTTCAAAATCCTCGGGGCTAGGGGATTAACCCGCCTGCAAAATGTGTGGTAAATAAGTTCCAATAACGGTCATTTAGATTTAAATATTTCGGACAGGCATGTTTGAGTCAAGTCTGTGTGTATTACCGTTCGATATGCGTTAAGAGCGCCCTCCTACGTTAAGTCTTATGGAAAAAGACTTGCCCGAAGATTGATGCCGTTTGAATGTGTGCGTTGGTTGGCTGTCCTACCCCCCCCCCCCTGATTTTTCACATTTTATGGAATTTGCATGGCTTCGTAAACGACGTAACTAGTACCTGTGCATCATGTGGCCTGTTGAATGGCAAAGCTCCAACTTGTCCATCCCAAGAGTAAGAATGCTGCTTATAGTAAGAAATAAACCGAAGTAGATCCACTGAGGGTTGCAGAAACAGGATTAATAGACCATATATCAAGTGCATCTAGCCAATGTAGAGAATCCTAAATAGCTATGATAGCGTATCTCGATTCAGCGGACGCTGAAAACGTCCTTCAAATATGAAATAGCGAGGAAATAGCGTCATGTACACGTCTACGCTCATCCATAAGAAGTTACTGGTTCAAGGAAGTCAAGTTCTCAATTTCGTGATGAGTTGGCACTATTCACAATGGACGGGGACAGAATTGAAAACGTTTTCAGCTCCGCCCGTTAAATTATCAATGGGGATCCGATTCTAATTATAAATCGCTTCTTTGCGAAAAATATGGTACTTTGAGGCATTACCTTCAGGTATATAAGTGGATTAGACAATTACCAAGACAACTGTGAGAAATCTACATTTGGAAAGTTGGGGCGCTCTTCATTGACATGTGCTAGGATTGCTTTTAAAACAACTGTTACAGGGTTTAAACAGGGTACTGAACAGCCCTCAGTTGTTTAAACGTTCAAACAACATTTTTGTTGTGTAATAGATTTTGACCCTGACAAATCTATGTGGGATTTTTTAAAATCAAGCGTATTGATTGGAATGTAATCCAGTCAGATTAAGGTACAGTCGGATGAAATTGGATAACAAATACAATAATTAATCATATCCATAGATGATATTTTTAATCTAAATATGGTATGACTTTCTGTTCAAAACTCAGATTCAACCATAAATTAACCATGTCGGATTGAAAATACAATTCCATAGTTAGATGCGAATTCAATCGTAAACTTATTATCGTCTATTTGAGATTTTGTAAACTTCAAAAGTTTAAGCAAAGGTTGGATGTGTTTTATTATATATTACAAAATTGACACGTGATATTAGCAAGTGGAAACAGTTTAAAACCAAAGCGACAGTGAGAAGAAGAATGTGATATAATCGTTAAACAGTTTTTGAAGTTTATGTAAATCTCACACATACTCGTCCAATTTGTGAATATAGTGGAGGGGCAAAGACAAAAAATGAAACATTGCAATAATGTAAATTTGTGGAACGAAATGGCCCATCAGATTGGATCCTTAATATTGAACGAGTATAAACAATTTAAAAAAACTAGAATAGTTCAGTATCATAATGATTTTTTAGGGGAACTAACACTGGGCACAATTTGGTGGCCGTCTTCCACATTGAAAAATAGCGGGGTTTGGCAATAAAACTTGTCATACGAACTATCTTACGTATGGCTAAACTTAACATCAAGATCGCCTAAATTTAGTCCCAAAACCCGGTTATTTATAAAATCTGTTGGATTCGTCTTGCCCTTAAACTAACATAATACAAAATTGCATGTTGTCACTATGAAATGTAAGTGCGCAACTGCAAACATTGTGGAAAAAATTAGACGCTTCACTTTGACATAACATTAATTTTCACGAAAAGTGTCTTATTTGACAAAAAAAAAAAGTTCCGCATGCAATAGGTAAAAAATTAGTTTTATAATGTTCAATTTAACAATTATTCAGCTTTTCATTTTATCATCACCGATATTAACTTTAAAATTCCCTTTTTAAAATTGCATGACAAATTTATGAATGCGCAATTGTCGTTTAATTTGTCATTAGCCAATTTATTACCCATCCCTGTAAAATTATTAGGGGGAACGATGGTAACACTAAAGAGTGTGGTGTGTGAGTGGAAATGAATTGTAAACAGAGGGCTCGCAGAAGGAGTTTTATATAAAAATTATTTGAAATACGATTTGCTTCAACACACGTACACTAGCATTTCATGAGGCTGAAGTGAGGATAGATAGCTGAAGTGGCGTAACCGGGGTTGGGGCGCATGGGATACTTTGCCCCCTCCCCTTGTGGGGAATCTTCCCTCCCTGAATGAAAAATTAATGATATATTTCTGCACAATCGGCCAATTTACAGTGAAAACAAACATAGGCTCTATACTACACAATAACATAAAATATATGCTTTCCCCCTGGAAATATGTGACCCCCCCCCCCCTGCCGCCTGAAAGAAAAAAAAAACTGGTTTATTGCCACTGGAAAGGTTTGGCTATAGACAAATAGCGTGATCATGAGTAAGGGGTGATTTGAATTTAAACTTTTTACAAAATCTGAACAATATGTGTTAAATTCTAGAACCTTTTCAGGAAGAGAAATGGTATATTTGGTATAGGATTTGGTTGTAATTATTTGCTAATAATTATAACATAAGGAGGCTTTCTGTTAAATTATTCCAACCAACGATAAATATTATGTATATTAAGTAGCCAGCATGAGTTGAGCTGGATTTCACGGCATTGATGCTCATGCCCCCAAAATTTGATTTGAAATTTTAAATGTAGATTTCAACGGAATCGATCGGGCATTTTTCTACAATTTCCAATTATAAAAACGGTAACAAACTCAACGAGTAGATACAATTTTGGGGGTTGCAGTTTGTTTACAATTTGAGAAAATCAAGCTATGACTTAAACGTAGAATGTTACCTCGTTCATGTCGATCAGAAAACAGATACACGGGCTTCGTTAACTCTGCGAGTTAGCAAATCACGCATATTGAGTAAGTAATGATCAAAGCATAACTTTTTTGGCAAGAAGTTCCATTCGAGGGTTGACAAACCGAAAGACGTAACTCAAACTGAAAATAATCATCAAGAATTTCTTTCATTCTGCCTGTTTCATATTAAAATTGTTCTTTGTTGTTAATTAATGTTTGCTTACAGTACCATAATGAGCTTTTATGAGATGTTACATAGTGAGTAATGATAGATTTGCTTGTTAGAAAATATTAACATCACATTTCTCAAAGCAGTATTAAGCAGAATTAAAAGAATGCTTTAATTTTTCTTTTCAGTTTTGATTACGACGGTCCTTCTGTTTTTTGTCACCCTCGTACCCCTTCAAAGTTCTACGTGTAACAAATTTCTTTTTTAAAAAAAATTTTGTCCTTAGGGGAGCATCGAATGGCACTCTCTTCCTTTTAACATCTTAAAATTGTATGTCAAACTGGCGAACAAATAACGCAACCATTTTATGTAAACGCAGACTGGATTTGCATGGGATTTTTTATTTGTGAAGCAATTAAATATTTCAAAGCAGATTAATACAGAATCATTATCTCAGTAGAAAAATGAGCGGTTTCACAGTTTTACCACAATGACAAAAAGTCAGTAACAACTTTTTAAAACGATGGGTTGAAAATTATTCCTTTCAGGTATTAAAGGCGGACTTAGAGATTTTGTTTGAAATCTCTTCCGGGGGCGTGCATTAAAATAGTCCAGCTAAACTAAAGAGATCGCCTCTATGCTCAAGTCCAAAGTTTAAAAGACATTTTTCCGTTTTTTGATGGCAGTAAAACAGTGTGTAATACATGCAGACGTATCAAAAGAAGTAAACAGTCATAATATATATAAACAATCCTAAAAAAGAAAATGTATGATGTATTTGGCATACTTGATTACAGCATTATATCCAGATATCTTTTCTTTCAGTGAGTGGCAAAATCAATTGTAGTTTGACAATCGATGAAAAAAATTATGGCTATTTTTCCCGCAACCAAGACATATGCGTTGCGCAACAAGTTATCAAAATTCATAACATTTCTCCATGGGCTCCAGAGAGAAGTGTTTGCCATGAGGAAATTGGTTACGCATATCGGCGAAGTACCTGATTTCCCCGCGCAGTTTTATTGTCATTTATACTAAATACTATGGGGTAATGTTCAAGACTGCAAAAGTTGCACATTTGCATTGAAAACGAATAAAATGTCATCAAAATTTCTTAATCCTAAATATCAGTGACCGTTGATGTACCTCATGCTGGCATTTTGACTCGAGCCAATAATACACTGTTGATAGCCAGTAAATCTGTTCGGTATGCAAGGATAAAGCACGTTTTTATCTGGAGTACTAGCCATTGTTTATTACCCACACAATTGAAACAAACAGATATCAGGTGCTCATCACCGATTAGATTGAGCTTTTTTTCATGACGCCCAAGCACACAAGATGTCCTCTTTACAATAAATAAACCTTTTGCTAAGTCTACATGGGGCCCATATCAAAGGTTGTGAAATATAATAAAAAATTTTTTTTCGAAAGAAACAAGATGAACAAAAAATCATGAAAGAAATTGTTAAGCAGACTGCGACCTAACACCTTTGGGGCAGAAACAAACTTAACTTACAGTAACTTGCCGGAACCCCATTTTCTATTCCATTTACCGTGTTGTTAGAATAAAAGGGCGCTATCCCCCTTCTTTTGTATTTTTCTAACTCATCATCATCAGCTGTCATCCGTCCACTGCTGGACGAAAGCCTCTAATCACTCTCCCTGCCACTCTATCACTACTTTATTGAACCAATACACTTTCCCCAGTCTATCAATTCCTCCCTCCATCTTTTGTGCTACTGTCCCTTCCCCTGTTTCTGTTGGCCTTCATAGGTCCCAGTTGTGACTGCTGTTGTCCACCTGTGTCTGACCGTCTACAATGTACCTCCCACTTCCATTATTTAATGGCATTTTTTATTTGTAGGCTAACTTTACATTTGCCATACCCATATATATTATTATTATAGTGGGAAAATGGTTTACTTCTGCGAAGTATTGTAATTCAAAAGACAATTTTCCTTTGATCCATGGCCAAATTACATTCAGTACTTTTATATGTTAAACTTTCTTCGCATCACTTTACACTTAATTCCTCCACCCCTCTTGGATCACATACTGCCTTCCTCTGCATGGCGTTCACAGCTTTCTGATTAAGGCTTCTGCCATGTCCTGGACAATATCACCTCTGCCGTGATTCTACCTTGAACCTCTGATTGGAGTTTGTCCCCACAAGAAAAAATCTAACGGAGTTAGATCCGGAAATCGTGGTGGCAACTCGATTTGGTGGTTCAGGGCATACACCCGATATCCAATAACTCACAAAGCGATCTGTCCCAGTTCGTCTCCTGTGGGGAGTCGCACCACGCTTGTTGAAATTGCCTTTCGCTTGCAGCTGAAAACGAGGAAAGATTCTGTGCCTGAAGGGACAAGGGGGCCTATCGATCCCCATTTATCTGTTTCACTAGGCTGCCACAAATACCCATGATTCGAACCCAATGCTTGTTTTTTCAGCAACCGCATTTGAGCCGGGTTAAACAAAACATTCATAAAAATCGTCATGATTGTCGTACATGACTGATTTTTTGAGACTGTGGATTGAAAAGAACCAATGTACATTAAACTGAATAAACCTGATCAAATACTACATACAGTCCCTACATTTAAATGATACTTTCAGGAACTGTTTCTTTTTTATACTCCCTGTAATATAACAGTGCCATAGGATACTGTTGTATAACAAAAATACCGGATCCGGAATTTTTAAACAAGTTTTGATTTTCCATAAAGGACTTGCTTTAAGCATGGAGTTATATAGTAATTATAATAACTCCATGCTTTAAGTAGATCAAAGATTCAAAAAACGACGATTTATTTGAAAATTAGCGGTGTCCTCGGAAATCGGGGGGAAGTCAGCTTTTAAAAACTTTGCAACAAAAGCCACCATGAACCAAAAAAGGTAGCACAGAGTATGGATAGTGAGTGCTTTTCCCACTCTTCGGATCAGGGGTCTTTTGGCAAAGACACGGCACAGAAAATGTAGTCGATACACCCGTAACGTAATTATCACATGGCGTGGCGTGGGTGTTTGGGGAGTGGTCATTATTTATACGGGAGGGGAGGTGGGATTCATTTTTTTTCGGTGAAACCTTCGTGTTCCTCCCTACGTTTCAGGTTTTAAAAAATTGCATTCCCCTGATGTTAGGAAATTATTGAAAATTTAACTTTTAAAAAGTCATGTTCCCTTTCTCCTTGACAAATGTCATTGTTCCTCACTCTTTTAGCATTGATTTTCGTATTCCCTTCAATCTTCCACCCCCATAAATAAGTAAATAGCCTAAATAAGGGACATTCCCTTGTTGGATTTCGGGACGATCAGTCCCTGGCTTGTTTCAAGTGGAGTGAAATGCTCTCTTTGGTCTCATTTTTACATATTATAACTAAAGAGGAGTCGGGTAGCCTAGGTCCAACTTATCAGCGGCGGATTAAGGAAAGGCCCGGTCAGCAGCTTATGGTGGGGGCCCATTTACGTCCGCTAGGCGACGCAATGTCCACTTTAAGTGTGAGCTAGGGGTTGTCTGATGGGGGCCCGGGAGAGCATGATTGAGGGGGGCCCTTGTCAGCAGCTGCTGACAATGCGGATCTCTTAATCCGACACTGCAATATGCCTGACCGTAAATGAGTATGGACCATTTTTTTTTTTTTTGCTGAAAAGTGATATTGTAGATTAGGTTTGGTCTGTGTAGAATAAGAAATCTTGCCGGGTGCCCATATGAGCCATCCTTGAGGCATTTGAGATTCAAGATGGCCGTCGCCCTAAATGGAAAATTATCTATTAACCCTATATTATCAAACTATGGAGTTATACTATAGGACCAATGAAACAAGTGCATGGCACTTGCAACATTGATGGAAACAAAATGGAAGCCAAATCAAATAATTTTAAATTATTGCCTATAACAGCAATGTTATTACCTTTGCTGCCCATTATTGAAAATGCAGCAGTCTGATGGTCAGTTTACTGCCCATTAGTCTGCAAATATGGGTCGCGAATGCAATGTTTCATCATTAAATCAGGGCTATTTTGGCAATAGAATGAAATAAAAGGGTTTGCCCAGTATGATTTATGCGGTCATAATGTATCCTCGGCCGGAAAAACTTAAAATAATGACTTCGGCTGAGCCTCGTATTATTGAGTTTTTCCGATCCTCGGACAATTATTCGCCCAAAATGACACTGCAAACCCTTAATTTCTTAAGTATCGCGATAAAAAAAAAACAGGAAATTTTTTTTAATTTTTCTTTTTTGGTTTTTAATATATTTTTGAACTTTTAAAGTTTGTTTGTAAACTGACGTCCAAAAAATCGTTGTAATACTCAACGTACGGTCACATGAACGTGCTACCTGACTAGGCATTACTCTGGCCTTTGTGGGAGGTGGGCTCGATGAACCGCCCCGAAACTAGATAGTGCCTCCGACATCAGGTCAGGATGTGACAATATGGTTATGGTGTTACAGCGGCAGTAGGAGGAGGAGCAGCAACAGCAACAACAATCAACAACCACACATGCTCTCGTAAATGTCTAAGAGTGGAAGATACGCCCCAAAGACCTGTCGCGAGTGACCCATCCTAATTCAGGGAATATTTGTTGTTATTCCTGAGACCCCTGGCTATCCAGTGCAGACACCGTCATGTCTTCATAGCGGATGCTCATTGGATGCGGAGATTTCCCGCTTTATGACCATATGCGTTTGGAGCATAATATCTGAGAAACTTCTTAGTCAAATTTGAATGCACAGTTTGAGGAGCATATGGCAAATATGCTCAGGATCAGTTATTGACCAGAATTATGCTTTACTGTCCAGGGAGCACTTTGCCATATGACTCAGTGTAGGACTAGTTGTAGAAGAATGGGGGGGGAGGAGGTGGTGGTGTAAGTGGCCGGATTCACCTCATCCTAACAGCAAACCGCCCTTACTCCTTCCACTTCGCCCAATTCAATGCATCTTCCATCATCAACCCCCAAACCTCCTTAACTCTCCTCCTCCACTTGACTTCTTCCAAGTGCTCTTTGGATGGCCCCTCAAACCTCCCACCTCGAACCACAAAAGGCCCTTCTTATAACATGCTCGTCATCCTTTCTCAGCACGTGGCCATACCAAAGTACACTAGTCGCCTTCGACAACCGGTCCACCGCTTCTTACAAAAACCCCAACCATTCGCATCAAGTCCTCAGTCTTCATCCTCACAAAATTCAGTCAAAAATTTACCATCGATTGCCTCTCTAACAGTTTCTACGTCCTCATCACTCATACCAAATCATTTGAAAATAAAATGTACACTTTAACCCGTTTCAGGTTATGGAGGAGTTGAATGAATCATACCATAAAGGAACAGACGTCAGTGACAACCTTTTGAGGTTTATAGATGTCTATATTTGTAGACCACAAATAAACAAATCTTGAAAAAAAGTGTTGTTTAACATAAATTACCATTTCACTGGCTTTTTGCACCATTAAGATACCACTTATTTGACCTTAAACATAGACTAGATCATACCCTTCTAATACATTTTGGGGAGGCATTTGCTTAGTCGGGCGCGTGCCTTCAACTGGGAATCGTGGCATAGGGGATGAAATGACAAAGCGGACTACTTGATTCAAAAGACTTGTATCTCGCGGCTATACTTAACCGATTAGAATTTTCTTTGCAGACCAATTAAAGATAATGAAATAGGCTTTCCGATGGTATCACATATGTTAGATATTATATTATTTAAAAAACTCAAAATGGCGGAACACTCAGGGTCAATTTTTTTTTTGACGCACCTTGTAGGTTCTAAGGTCCCGCGTTCGAAACCCCAGTGTATAGCCATAATCATTTGCTGTGTAATTAAAGTGTTAATGTAATTATGAGTACTCTGTATCATCCGACAAGCACTTTTTCCAATCCAATGTACCCAAAACATATCACAAACAGCTTCAAAATAACGATTTACTATCACAATCGTTTTAAACTTTAACAAATGTTGAACTGAATTGAAAATGTTTTACAACATCCGTAAAACATTCCAAAATGTATGGACATATTGTATTCATAACATTGTTTCTTATTAAACAAACATATTTTAAAACCTTGTTTTTAACGTTAAAAAGATGTTGTCAAGAACTATAAATGAAAAAAAAAACACATTTATATAAACTGTAATGATATTTGCTAAAATGTCATTTTTAAACATTCTATGACGTTTTTTGTTTGTTGGGAGCTGAATTAAAATAAATTGTCTGTTTCGATTAAAACTAGATACAAAATAACAACAACAATTTGACACCAGATTCACCAAAATCGGAGCATTTATTTCCCCGAGGGTGATTTGAACCGTTTCGGCTTAGCCCCGTGTGATAAGGTCGGAATATAGGACAAACTAAGGCCTACCTTTTTTAATCCTTGTAATGGAAAATGCATTGGTGTACATTTTAAACACAATTTCACTTGATTTAATATTTACCCCGTACTACTAATTTTGCCCTCTATTTTACAAAGTAGGACCCCACATTTCCCAGAGGCTTTAGAAAACATCTTATAACCTTCTTCCCCAAACTACGAGAATAGGATTCTCATTTGTTATGTATAAACCGTACTTGTTTTGAACTAGCTGAGGAACTTGCCTGATATCGTATTTCCCCCTTAGGAAGCACGCTTTGATTTTTCTGTCGTGACCTAAACAGTGGAACATTCTAAATCATCATCTAATGATATTATGTGCAATATAACGACGTCAGCTGTGATCTAATTCATTGGTATGGACATTGGTATTAAGTAATTTCCAAAATATACAAAAAAAGTTTAAACAATGGGGGGCGCTTCCTTTCTGTAAATGTCCTATCCAGGCGATGGCGCAGCCAAGCTCATTCATATAGCACACCAGCCCCCAAAATAAAAAGAATTTAAAGCAATGTGGAATATGCAAACAAAAAACCCGATTTCGGAGACGTTGAATGTGGGTCGTCATGTGTGTTCCCATGGCCTACATATGACCTCGTCCCCGTCCGTATTACATACAAACAATTCAGAAATAATAGTAATCCTTACAGTGTGG
>JAMKCH010046220.1:0-34928 GCA_023653785.1 Ophioderma brevispina | reverse complement strand
CCCCTGTACATTTGAAAAAGAGCATGTGTAGGAACTTCAAATGAGTGCACAGGCAAACTCAATGAGATAGAATGATCAAATTTCTTGAGCAGGTCAAGTTTTTTGATTACTTTGTAGCTGTACACTCAAAAAATTAAAAGTAAAAGTGTTGGCCCGAAAAATTGTGAGAAAAGCGCTCCTCACACTAAATTTTGCCCTAACGTCAATTTTTAAGAAAACGCAATGCTATCTGGAGCTCATCTACATATCATTAGACATCAAAAGCATTACAAAATACCTGTGAAAGAGTAATTAGAGGGATTTTCTGCTCAAATCCTCTCCCACCACAAAATTAAAGGACATGACACAAGAGGCGCTGCACACTTTTTTTGGACCCGAGGCAAAAAATTTTGTCATTTCCACGTTGAGATTAGGTATAATAGAATACAAAGAAACCCCAGCCCCTAATAAAAAGCAAAATGACCCATTTATACCCACCCTATTGTATACAAATTTTGAATCTGCTTTCAGAAATACTGTCAAAATTAGAGTTATTACCTAAAATGTTGTGGAATACAATTCGTCCCGTATGAGGAGAAAAATAAAACAATTATATATTTTTGATATTACAGAAAAAATTAAATGGATATTTAAAAATTTTTGCAAAACTTCAGCGGTTTGATGATTAATATTAAATCTAATGTAACGTCCATTTGGATTGGTTACAAAAGGCTGCCGAATTGTGTTGCCATATTATGATATTTACTTGGGTTAGTTTTCGACTCTTTCGAATATCTGGGGCTACTTGAAATATTCAAGTTTGTAATAAAATTTAATTCCACTACTACAATATGGTATATGAGATCACATTTTTTCCATCTTTGGTCCAAACGTTTTCCTGACTCGACTCAATTTTTTTATTTTATATATATTTAATCACTTATTCCATCAACCCTAACCTAGATAAGAGACATTAGGATATTATTGTTGTTTTCAAGCTCTTACTTGCGTGGATTAGAGAGTTACTAAAGTGGGATGAAAATATTAATAATCTTTTTAATATGACAGTTTCTGAATGTCATTTAGAATACTCATCTGTTTCGTATTGAGAGCTTATCATTGGTAAAGTAACAATTTATCCGAGAACGAGAAGAAGTTGCAAAAACTTTTGACTACAGTTTCTACGCGCTCGAATATAACCGTTTTTTTTTGAATTATTATAGTATTCTATGAGCAATATTAAGACAAATAAATATTATGTGGCCATTACCAGTACCTGAAAATAGTATATGTTATTATAAGGTCAAATGCTGACTCCTCTACCCTCCCCCTCTCTCTCCTCCCTCCTCTCTCTCTGCATGAACAATACAAAATTTAATGTTAAAACTTAAGGTCCTCAGATTGTTATAGTATAGATTTCTTCTTAATTGTCCTGTCGTAAATTTCTATTTTTATCACATATGTTTTTACACTTGTACTTTGATTCAACATAAAAGTGCATATATATTTTTTTCATACAGGGTTCCTCTTTCTTTGGTAAAATAACGAAGCTATTGTGCCATTTAATCGTAGTCCTTACTCCCCTTCACAAAAAAAAAAAAATAAAAGAACATCAATAGTACTTGAACATAACTGTTGTTTCACTGGCAGCAGAATTGAGATCAAATCAAAACGTATGTATTTAAGAGAGTGTGGGCATCATTCGTTCAATGATGTTAATTTTAATTACCTTTATAGTATTGTGAGGAAGACTCGATAATGTTCCGTTTCTTCTCGTGATAAATTTGACTGTTAGTGCTAAGAGGGAAAGATTGATAGATTTTAAAGGCATTTCCTAACAAATGCGCCCCATTTTGTATTAGAAACCCATTTTGCTTTGCATAAATTGCTTACCAAAATCACACCTGTAATGCCGTAATCCCGAAAATCTGCTTTTATGCTATGATGTTATATTTTTAATAGTGCTTGGGCCACGAGTTGATATTGGCATATGGGTCCCATAAAGAGTGGCAAAACGAGATACTACCAACTGGTTAAGACACTTCAACTAATAATTTCTGCAATAGACTTTCCCCAAAAGGTTAGTACTAGCCTGCTAATTTGCATAAACAAAATGGCCGCCATTCAAGTTGCTCCATAACTGGTTTCAGCCATACCCCCCACCATGTCTGTGAATTGGATAATTTTGGTTAAAAAAAATTTACCATGAGATGTTGAAATAGACAACCACCATAAGTCAAATATTACGATTTTAATTAACCTAATTTTTTTTATAATATAACCAAAATGGCCGCCATTTTCGTAATTTGAGAATAATTGACTTCACATTCAAGATATCATATGGGTGAACTTTACACTACTCTAAAGTTTAGTAATTAACACTATTGCTCAAATAAACGATAAACATGATGTATGCCAGACGTCCAAGGTGACCAAACCTTTGTTTTAAAAAAAAAGCAGGTAATTTGAATACACAAAATGGCCGCCATTGAAATTGCGCCATAATTAGTTTCGGCTATATTCAGACTCTTGAAGAAATAATTTTAGGCTCAAAACAGCTAAAAGAGGTGTTTGCATTGGAAAACATCAAAATTGAATTCTGGCCCATCTATTTTAATAAACCTTATTTGCCTATATCCTAAAGAACGCCATGGTTTACCCAACATTTCAGCCACTAGGGTTGCCTTTTTAAAATGGTGCCAGTTTCAATAAGGAGCAGTTAAGTGTTAATCTAGGGCACTTTGAAATTATTATGTCTACTCCCTAATGACCTTTAAAACCCCCAGACAAAAAAAAATTAATAGAGTGGACCCTTTCCTTGGGGTTAATGGGAAATTGCTCTAGATTGCCAATTAAAAATAGACAACCGAAATTATATAGTTTAAACCACTTATTTTGATACAGAATATCTGATGATCCATTTCGTGTCAATATTATAGTGTTGTTTCAGTAGTATTTCAATCTGTTATGCAACATTTTGCCCGTGAATTACCATTTTGCCATCATTAGCAATATCGCTATCAATCTATTATCTAGTAAACATACAAAAACAACGCATTATAAATAACTATGACCAACTCACAAAGTTCTCATGACAATTATTTGCCACTCTAGTCCTCTGAAGGACTACGCCACATATAAGCTGGTTGGTTAACTTGCAAACAGGATGTTCTTTGTTCAGCTAGGAGCGAAGAAGAAGAGCTGATGAACGTAGGCTCAAGAATGGACACTACCACAAGGGAGAGTGCTCGCACCCTCTCCCGTTCAAAATCTATACCAACGACCACCTAGGAGTGCAGGAACTGTCCTTTTATCTATGCAGACGATCTTGGATTAGCGTACAAGATGAGATTCACACTTGTTGAAGAGAGCCTCCAAAGCTTTGGATGAACTCCTAATTACTCCGAGGAAAAACCACCTACGTGCAAATCCGTCCAAGACCACGGGTGTGTGCTCCATCTACGCAACGGGAGCCAAACTCAGCTTAAAGTAACCTGTCTGGAACACCCCTGAGCACTGCAATAACCTCTCTACCTAGGAGGTGGGACCGCACTCTTTCTTAGAAGAACAACATCAAGAAGACGAAGAGTAAATATGCTCACGCAATAACATCAACGGAAAACGTACATCTAGCGGCATTGCTCCAACAGTAATGTAGCGAGCATGCAAGAGCGTAGAGCGTAGCGGCCAAATATCTAATGTGAAGCACATTATGTCCGGACAAAGACCGTGCCAACCGCCTTAAATCCAGACAGAGTTCTTGAGCAAAGTCCACCTCTTGATCAGTCTCTAAGCAGTTTAATGGGAGTAACATTACTGGTATGAAACCTGGTGAGAATCTTCCACCCTCGAGCTGACTCCCCAACAAATTGAGAACCAGAACTGGGCCGCCGATTTAAGTGTTGTCTAGCAGAAGTGGGCTACTGGAAGCAGCTCAGGACACTTACCTGTGTTGTGGAAACAGCACCACAGACAATGGGACATCTCTTTGTCTGCCCATTGTTGGATGGCAGAGCAACAATGCGCCTGGATGAGGAAAGATCAACCCATAGCAAATAAACTTGAATCAGCAATTAAATGCCTTCCTGCCGGCTTATCATAAGATGGTCTTCGTCAACACCAACAGAGAACTTATACATTTTAGCAGGAAATTGGCCCATCCAGACATCTGTCATAGTTGTTTGTTGTAGCGAGCATGCAAGAGTACAGCTGTCAAAGTTATCTAATGTGAAGAACTCTATGTCCGGACAGAGACCCGCTGCTAACCCACCTAATCCCAGAGAGAGTTTCTTGCGCAAAGTCAACCTCTTGCATCAGTCTCTAAGCAGTTAAAGGGAAGTAACCCCACAACATTTACTGGTATTGAACCTGGCGAGAATATCACCTCGAGATGAGCCCCAACAAAATGAGAAACCAGAATGCGATCTAAGGGTTCCTCGCAGAAGTGAGAGGTACCTGGAACAGCTCAGGACAATACCTGTGTGTGGAACGCACCAAGCCAATGGAACATCTATTGGTCTGCCCATTGTTGGAGCACAACGCCTGTAGGGAAGATCAACCCATAGCAATAACTTGATCAGCATAAATGCCTCCTGCCGGCTTATCAGAAGAGTCTGTCAACACCAACGGAGAACAAGTATACATTTTAGCATGAATTGCCCCATCAGGACATCGTCATAGTGTAGCGAGCATGCAAGAGCATAGCTGTCAGTATCTAATGTGATGAAGCACTCTATGTCTGGACAGAGACCCGCTGCCACCCACCTTAATTCAGAGAGAGTGTCTTAAGCACAGTCCAACCTCTTGGAATCAGGGGGTGCTAAGTAGTTCAGAGAGTTGAGCATGTGGAAAGAAAGGACTCTGCTATCAACCCAAGTAAAATCTATGGGGATTGCAACGTGATGAGATCTTCCACCTGGAGCTGACTCAAAATGGACTGAATTGCGACGTTCCAACAGAGGATAACGAGAATCAGCCGATCTAAGGTTTTTGCAGGAAGTGGGTTACCTGGAAGTATTCCAGGACACTACGTGTGGTTGTGGAACAGAAACACAGACAATGGAAACATCTCTCTTTGATGAAGGGTCAGACAGTCCTCAATGGAGGAAGCTGGCCAAGTTGTTCACTGTCTTGGTGGGTGATCTAGTTCACTACATGTGAAATTGACAGTTTGTAAACGTGGGATTGAGTGCGTGAGTGAGTATTAAGTTTTGTAACGACAAACTCAACACCAAATTTGTAATAGTGTCATTTACAGTATTTAACAAGGTATTTGGAAAAAAAATATGCTGCCTCGATTTGCAGGTTGCAGGGTATGCGATTGGGAGAACCACCATATTGTACGCTTGCCAATGAACTCGTTCTACGAATAGTACCTTGTGCATTGCCACTTGCAGCAGCACGTGTTCGTCCATGGTGGCTAAGAAATTAGACCTTATAACTTACAGTGAGCAACATGAATGTTGCTCTACGTACTCCATATGCATCATGCATGTTTGTGTTGCAAACTATTAGCTTTTTACCTGAAATAAAAATAAAGGAAACAAAAAACAAAGAAGTTCACAGGCGTAAGCAATTCACCACATCGGTCACGGAAACAAAGAGAGATAATAGATCATAAGGCGTGTGTCCTCGATAGGTTTGGGCGAGTGATCCAGTTTTTCTAGACTCTCTGCCTCCTGAATGCGTACAGCAAAATATACCCGATTCGAAACCAAAATGGGTGAGCAAGACTACACTTGAATATATAGTCTTGCTCATTCCTCATAAGTCATGCATAATAAAATTTGAATTAATTAATAAATAGGGAAAAGCTATTAATGTTAAAAAAACAGTTTATTAAACCCATATAACTATGTGAATATGAAAAGTAGCAAATAAACTGATTTTTAAATCAATTGTGGTTAAATGAATTTTCAGGGACTACTTTGCTGCTGTTATTGTAACAAATATTTCGTCGACGTGCAAAGGTCATTTTCCAATCTGATTATCTAAACGTGGCTTCTGGAGGCCAGCAAAAAAAATTAAACCTTTATGAAGACCACCCCGATAAATTCCATTCATAACATTTAAAAAGTAAAAATATTTAAATGAAATCAGCCTCATTCAGGAAATAAATCACCTGCCTGAAGAGGCCTAATATATTGAAATAATGTTTTCAAATTGGGACACCCTGTAATATTTTCTACGAATATAAAGCGAATAATCAACGCCCAAGAAACATCGTTCACAGAAAGAGCACATCACAAGAAATACACGAGGGAATGGCTCACCTCTAGCAAATAACTATTTTTGGGTCATATAAGTATGACCAATTTTACATCGCGCTAAAACAAATATGTCCTTGTCCAATCAAAACCTGAACTACCAGCAGCTCCAACAGTTGGGTGTTGAAAAGCATGCATTTTAAATTATTAGGAAATGATGAATCCCAAGCATTTGCCACTATTTCTGATTATAGATATTAATGAAGCCTTAAAATCGGTAAAGGGGATATCAGGAGTATTTGTTATATTCATATTAAGGGTTTCTTTCCGCCAATAAATTCAAACTTTTCATTGCCTTGAATGAATCTTCTTCTTTTCTTATCGTGGTCCCAAACAATGTGGTTTCAAATATGATAAAAGCAAGAGAGAGTTACAACGTATGGCTGCTTCATTGCCTTGAATACCAAGTGACTCGGAATACAAGCTAAAAAACGGATTTTTATTCAATGAGACAAATTGAAGCATACTTCCAACAACTCCAGCAATATAGGGATGACGAATTCTCTGCCTTTCAAGCCATAAGACTAGATAGTGATTGTGAATCAGTAAATATATGAAAGACTCTCCTTGAATTTCAGTTAATTCTAAGGCCAACTTAAGTGCCTTCAATTCAGCAGTGGAAATAGAAGCATTATCAGGTAACCAAATAGCGATGATCACACGACTTAAAACAGATGGCTGCCAGCTTTTCAAAAAACCTTAGACCCATCTTATAAAATAGCTCGATGTTGATGATATTTATAACGTGGATTTGCGGGCTTTAATAATAGCAGAGATTATATAGCGCCTTATGCTATTGGCCTAAGCGCTCACAAATGGCCGATGATCACACGGTGGCCCAACCATACCATAACCATTTAGCATAATTTAAAGGGGGATGCAAGAAGATCGGGATCAGCGCTTCCCTTATCGAAAACATTCATCGAGGATAACCATCGCAGGCTGGACCAGCTTCCCAAATATAGGCTGATGGGTAAATCGGGACAACCAAGCGGTTAATTCTTGCCGGGAAAATACAAGATAGTGAATTCTCACAGGGCTCGAAACGCACGCATATACGAATGGATGAGCATACACTGGAGTCAGCGTAACCCTGATTGAGCTAACTTGTCCTGCTTCTTACCAGTTTTTACCAGAACATTGCCTTTGGTAGCAAATGCGCTGACAGATTCACATCAATTACTGTATATGAATGCATGATTTGATTGTCACTTGTCTTGTTGTGAGTTTCCACACTTCATTAACCACTAGAGCATATTTTCGAGTGGTTTTTCTTTGCTTTCGCGTAAATTTATATTCGCGAATGCACGCTGACTCAAATATGAATATGCAATGGTGCATATTATGACCCGTTTGAAATATGCATGCGTGCATTATGACACGATTTTAAATATGCAGTGTTGCATTTCAGGGAGTGATTATAAAGCGTGCATTACTGTAAAACAATAGAATTAATTAATGCGCCAACACGCATGATTTACTGCCCCCTCGAGTGAAAGCGCTTTGAACAGTTCACTGCCATGGCCAATGCCAAATACCAAGGCCAGAACGTTAATTACCACAACCTCCCAGGTTATGTGGCCTTACGAACGGGGAAGGAAGAATCAGATTAACACTCACTACAGAGTCTATACCTTAAAAAAGAAATCTTACTTCTATGGTGTTAAAAAACAAGCAAACTTTACGGCAGTAGGTAAGTCCTCAATGTTCTATTAAATCTGCGGTTGTTAATAACCCCGATTTGACATATACAAATGATGCGATACATCAAGACCGTAATGAATAAGTATCGGCATGCAAATCGGACTGCGCTTATTCATCAAATCCGATTGGTGTGAAAATAGTAAGTATGACTAATGCGTAATCGCGACCTTCAAATGGTAATCATGGACAATTATGTCAAAGCTAACCTATTAATAAGCTGGTAACTCATCGAAGTTCAATCAATATCCTACTTGTATAACTTTTCAACCTTCTTCAATCTTGCTGCTTTATGCCAGTCAACCACGTGTTGGAAAGTTCGTAGAACTACGATTATTCTAGTTATAAATTTGTTAAAAAGTTATCCAAAATATAGCAGAAAAAGGAGTTTATTAATGATTGTATTATGGTTGGATGGTGTATTAAAATAATGCTCATGTGGTTTAGACAGATAAGGCATGAGGGAGTGCATTCGGGGATTATAATTGCATGCTTGGAGCATTATTAGAAAAGTAATTTGGAAAGAGGGGGCCAGGTGAGGAACCTCGCGCATAAGAGCTCTGCTCACAGTGGCGCCGCTTAATGCAATGTTAATTTTTATTAATGCGTCCAAGGCATGCAATTATATCCCCGAATGCACTCCACTAAGACTTATCTATTAATAACATGTTGCAGCTAATGTCATTGTTGAAGGCCAGGTGAGACGTTTCACCTGAGCTCAAACTGGGTGCACTATGGTTGTGCAGAAAAAGGGGTGTGTCGGTCTCTCTCGTGCGAGCTTTTTTTTAGAGCTGGTACTTCATCGAGGCCAAATGCACAAATTTCCTCTACAAGGACCATCTATCTCATTTCTCTCTCGTCGCTCTCTCTCTCTCTCTCTCAGTGGCCTATGGCTGATGAACTCTTTGCAAACTTCAAAGAGTTCATGTTGTTAGTATCTAGGTCACCCATCAAAGATGAGAACAACTTGCGATACTAATTGTTTAGAGGCAAATGAAATCCAAAATTGAATCTGGCCTGCCTGCTTCCTCTATGTGAGGACTGACTATTACCCTTCATGCAGATGGGGCAAACTATATGGTCCCTAGAAGCATCTCCCAGGACCACTTCAAGCCCAATGTCATGGATGGATGACGTCTGATGGTTAATTTGATCTCATCAAGGGATGAATGCCAAACCTGCTGCAGACGCTGTTTAGAGTTCTTACCCGAATAATTGCCATGCCCAAGAGTGTGAACAAGTTGACAGATGTGTTGTTTGGCTAAGGATTTCCGGTACAGATTTGTGCAGGTATCGACATGTGAAAACATGGAAAGGTGCAGGTCATTAATTGGACAGTTCTGAGGATGATGGGGACGAGGAAGAGATTAAGGATGCAAAACTACAGAGGATAGATTTGGCAAATTACTTGTAATGCGAACTTGTGGAATTGGGGAATAGTTTGAGTTATGATTTTCGTGGATAAAATAAATGTTATTTATGGCCAAAAATTCCGAGATTATCTCGAATTGATTACATAATACTGAAAAACACAGTGGAGTACAAGAATGGCATCCTCAAACTATTCTATTATGCAAATTAGGTGCTTTCAAAATGTATATAGACGCATTTATTACGAGTGTTAATACATTAACACTTAAAACGCCCAGGGATTCAAAAGTGGCTACAATTCAAAAAGCAACGCCAGTACAGAAATGCAATTGGAAACATGGCGACCATTTGGGATATGCAATTAGAGTTATAAAAGGAGGCTATGAAATCATTTTGGTTGTGTTTAATCAAACATCTCATTTTAGCAGTTTTGTGGGGAGTTTTGTACCTAAAATATTTCCTTCCTATGAGTCAGATATGGCCGCAACTAGTCAAGGCGCAATTCCAATGGCCGCCAATGTGTTTTTCAAATGAGCATGCTCAAGGTTGTCCCTTGAAGTGGTGCAGACACACATGATTATAATAATAGGTGCCACTAGTGTTGTAATTGCAAACTTAGTGTAAGATTTCCATGTGATACCTTGACAACCAAATGACTGTAAAGTCAATTGTGCTCCAAATTACGGAAAATGGCGGCCATGTGGATTTATGCCAAATTAGGTTTAATTAAAATGCATGGATTTTTTTTGGGGGGAGTTCTGGCGGTTGTCCAGTATCAAACAACATTGTGTTAGTATATTTCACTAAAAGAATTTCTTCTACAAGATAGGATATGACCGGAAATAATTATGACAACATTTCAAAGGCGGCCTATGTTCTTTTGCAGATTTCAGCATGCTAGTTGACATTCGAAGCTATTGTATAAAGACATGTTTATCGTTATATTAGTACACGAGTGTAATTGTAAACTTTTAAAAGTGCTTGTTCCTCCATGTGATACTCGTGCACATTGACTGTTTTGTTAAAGTCAAATTGGGTCAAATTATGAAAATGGCCACGGCCATTTGGATTGTATTGCAGAGTAGGGTTTTAATTTAAAATATATGGATTTGAGTTTGGTGGTTGTCCATTGTAAAAAACATTTAAATGTTAGCATTTATTCCCATCTAAAAAAAATTCCTTCTAAAATACAAAGATGGCTAAAACTAGTTATGGAGCAATTTCAATGGCGGCCATTTTGTTTATGCAAATTAGCAGGCTTAGCTACTACGTTGAAGTCTATCAGCAAAATTATTTATAGATGATGTTTCTAAGTAAGTTGATACCACACTCGCTTTGCCCCTCCGCTGGTTACGCCAACCGATCCTGGCCAGAGACTATAAGAGCTAGTCTCAACAATTTTCATGGACAAAATTAGAAAACCTTTTGGTATCCTCAGGAAAAATCTTCTTCTGTCTCTTTAAATTTAACTTTCAGTGTAGGAAAAAATAGTTATACATTACCACAGGGCCAGGATGTGGATGTATTCCCAGTCGTCGGGCAATCAGAAACCTTGGAGTTTAGTTGTAGAGAGTTATCCATGACCTGACCGTGAAGGTCATCACGAAGGCTGGTAACGTCCACCTCGAAAGGTTTACCGGGTCCGGCGCTTTATAACATGCGGGTATTATATAATCTTTATGTCCATCGAGCCAGTTTCTGAACGGGCCTTAAAATCGAGTTTTGCACCACCTGGGATAATTTTCCACTAATCACATTGAAGGGGGGTGTCCCCTGAATAGGATTAGGTATGTTTCGCTCCCGAAAGTTGCACATTAGGCACGTACTGCCTATTTCAAAATGGCACCTTGTTTTATGAAAAAACTGCCTATTGTATTTGCAATTATAGATAGGAATTGTATCCAGGAAAACGAAATAAAGTTCTACCTTCCTGCAAGTGGGCTTAACATTTATGTATCCAAAATGGCCGCTGTAGGAGGCAGTGTTTGTTAAAGTACTAAAATTGCCAAATAGGGGGGGTAAGAAGATGCGAAGTAATATTTGGAAGAGCACAAAAGAGATTTAAGACATTTGTGTGGTTATTCGGTACATGATCATAATCATGATGGCGGCAGTTATACACGCTCCGGGGGACATAAATCAATAGGAAAACACCCCTGACTCTTTTTGACATAATAAAAACATAACGAAAACATTCCCGCAATTTTCTGTCGTTACTTCTGGATAATTGCAGACCAATCAACACTAATTGGACGCTGGGAATGAAGATGATCTTGGCAGTAGAGAGAGAGGAGCCTATGGTACAAGTCAGAAACAAAGATAGCATTAATAATAATAATAAGAAAATAATAATAATAAGAATAAATAATAATAATAATGGACATTTATTAAAAGCGCCAGACTCCGGCCCCAAAGGTCGCTCACTGCGCTTAAAAACAAGCAAAAAGCGGTTGACAACCACGACAAGGAAGAAAAAAAAAACAAAATAATAAGATAAATCCCAAACAAAAACCACTACAAATCGAATGCATTATGAACAAAGGGTTTTCAATGATGTCTTAAAGTACTAAATTGTTGTACAGTCTGATATGAAAGGAGCTTATTCCAAAGTCTGGGTGCACAGATGGCCAAAAGCACGATCAACCAAAGAGTTATGAGATCTTGGCTCGTGTAGCAGTTGAAGATTAGATGAGCGAAGACCCGTTACGGTGTGATTGTAATTAAGCAGTAGATCAGATAAATATGGCGGAGAGCGCAAGTCCATGAAAGGCAATTGAAAACTAACGGAGAATTTTAAACCCAATGCGCTCTTTTACTGGTAAACAATGTATCAATAGAATGGTGTTGTAATATGAAAATGTTTCTTAGAACGAAGTTGATCAGACGTGCAGCAGTTTTGTGAAGGACGTTGCAGGCGATGAACCTGATTTTGTGGTAGACAGTACATGAGGGAGTTGAACATTATCCAAAACGGGGATGCAACAAGGAGACCCGTGAAAAAAGAAGTTGAGCAGCATCTGTGGATAATATTTCTTATTCTACCTACTATGTGGATTGGTGGTAGCCAGCTTAAGTACGGAAGAGATGTGTGGTTTCATTGACATGTCCGAGTTTATGATAACGCCCAAATTGCGAGCTTCAGTGGATGACGGAATTGTGAATCACCTATAAGTAGTTCGCCAATGACAGTTTTAGATATTTGATGCTTGGAGCCAATGATAAGATACTCAGTCTTACTATCATTTAGTTTGAGAAAATTTTCACGCATCCAAGCTCTTATTTCAGTTATTCACGCTTCAATTTTAGAAATGCTACACTCATAGTCAACTGGTTTAAAGGCAAGATAAATTTGTGTGTCATCAGCATATTGATGAAATTGGAGACCATATTTCCTGATACATTGCCAATGGGGTAAGTAGATGATGAACCATTGCGGTCGCAAGGACCGATCCCTGTGGGAGGCCAAAGTCCAGTAAAACCGGTTGAAGGAAAGAACCTTAGGTCACCATATTTAAATTTTCCTTCTACATATAAACTTTTTTTTCACTTCTTCTTAAGCATATGACGTCACTGAGTAGTCCTAGTCCTTAAATACAGTCCACACCCATTTATTATGATTTTATTGTATCAGGTTGATATGAGCTGTCGTCCTATGAACATTATAGATTTAATATAGTGGGACATACCCCTTAAGTAGGTATGTCAGCCTTGTGTATGAAAGCTAACATGGTAAACAGTACTCGATAATATACCAGCCAGCGAAGTGGATGTTCGAGTCGTTTGAGTCATTTATTTTGTGTCTCATCCTGAATCTTATAATAGATCAAGATCACTAATCGCCGACGAGCGGGTGTCAAGATCTCAGAGAACCCGTAGAGTGCAGAAAATCAAGGTGAAACCCTCGATGTCAAGATTTTGGCCGATAAAAAATCCCTTCGCTAATCATGTATGCGTGTGTTGAATCGAGCATGGCCGCGTCATTCAACATACCGGCACCAGCTCCGTTGGACATGTCGTCCAGTAATTTGGCCGAGAACTGGAAAAAGTTCAAACAAGATATGAGAATTTTTGAACTAGCTACAGGTATTGCCTCTAAAACTGATGCTCAAAGAGTTGCCACTATCCTGAGTGTCATAGGTCAGAATGCAGTATATTTGTCAACACATTCACATTGGTGGGCTGAAGATGTGATAGGCAAGAAAATTGCCAAAATAACTGAAAAATTTGGAACCTTCTGTGCCCAAGAAAAATATCACGTATGAAAGATACCTTTGTCGGTGTCAAAAGGATGGTGAAACCATCCGACTCATTCGTAACCTCATTGCGACCAGTAGCCGGAAAAAAAAAAAACTGTGAATTTGAAATAACTTGAAAGAGAGCTAATCCGGACCGTTGTTGTGATAGGGTTCAGAGTAAGCGTTTGATCAACGTCTATTTGGAGTACTGGAAAACTAACCTGGCCAAAGCAGTAGGAAATGGTCCGGCCGAAGACGCAAGCCAACACACAATGTGTATACAAAGACTGATTAGACAAAACTCCGCAAGTGAAAGATTCAGGTCTAAGCATGCAGCACGGCGTAAGCAACATGGCCCCTGCGCACGCACAGCGCCAATCACAAAGCAAAATCAAACCCAAAGTTGACCCAAAAGCGATAAACCCGACAGGCAAAACGGAAGTAACAATGTGGTGGTTTCCTGGCCGCACGCTAAGAGTAGAATTGCCCAGCTGAAGGTAATATTGCAATTAGTGCCACCGCAAGAACCAATTTGCGTTAAAATGTCGCGCAAAGCGCGTAAGCAAGCGCATGCCAATGCCATTGATGCAACAAATGGACCAAAGCAGTGGATACAGATAGCAGCGGAATGACCACACATGTATTACACAATAACTACAACATGACAATACAAAAAACAATATACCACCGCTGCCGTGTCACTTGATGGTCAGGTGCTTATGTGTTAATCGATACTGGCGCTAAGTTAACCGTGTGGTCAAGTTAATCATTATGATAAGCTTGATAATCAGACCCAAGTTGCACAACACAAGGACTAAAATCTATGCTTGTTCCAAGAAAGAAATCTTCCGCGGGGGGGGGATGATTGGAAAAGCACAGATCAAACGCAGTTTCCAAGGTAGACAGGTCACCACGGAAATTCCTTTGTGACTCAAAGTGTCAGCGAGTCGTGGCTTTGGTTACTACCGCTAAGGAGGTTACGCATGATTGAATTCACATGGCTGACACGTTCAAAAACTTCAGTGTCTGTAGATGATTTGGTAAATAGATACAGTGATAAGATTTGAAGGTCTGGGTAAACTGGCTGACGCAAGATGTAAACTTTCACGTGGATGATGAATGTGCAACCGGTAGCCACAAACCACATCGTAGACTACCATTCAAGTAAGGGAAAAGTAGAGGCAGCGTTGGAACGCCGTACAAAAGTTACGATGTCATTGAAAGAGTCTTGATTTACACCAAAACTCCATGGGTTCAGCCATTAATGTAGTCAAGAAGCCTAAGTCCAAAGAAGAGATACGTCTGTGCATTGATCTGAGGGCCCAAAACCAGGCTATCCAAAGGGAGCGTCATGTCACACCAACGCTAGATGACATTCTAGCTAGTCTGATATGGATCAACAGTATTCTCCAAGCTTGATTTGAAAGAAACGGTTACCATAGGTGGAACAGGACGAAGATTCTAGATCTTGACTGTCTTTTTAACCCACATAATGGACTCTGGAGGTTTAAGAGGCTTAATTTTGGGAGTTAATCGGCTGCTGAGCACATTCCAGAATCTCATTCAGTCTGCCCTAGCAGGTCTTCCTGGTGTAATAAACATATCTGATGACATCTTGGTCTCGGAAAAGGATCCAGAAGAGCACAACGAGCGTCTTGAAATTGCGGCAAAGGCTGAGAGAGAAGAATGGACTGACCAATGAACAGAAAGAAAGTGTGAGTTTTCCAAGGATTCAATAGGGTTCTTTGGTTATGGTTTTCGTCAGAAGGCCTATCCCCAGCCCTGAAACAAGGTTGAAGCCCTACAGAATGCAGCACCCCCTGCCAACAAAGAAGAAGGTCAGAAGTCTGTTAGGTCTTGCAACCTATTGATCAAGGTTGCATTCCTAGAAAAGCAACAAGTCACAGCTCCACTCAGAACACTCACAAAGACTGAAACAGAGATCTGGGAAGATCAACATGAGTTTGCTACCAGGAGATCAAGGACTCTATATCGGAACACTGCAAGATGGGTACTTAAACCCAGAATTGAGAAACGGAGGTTGTAGTGGACGCTAGTCCAGTAGGACTTTGTGCCCATGTTAGTACAACATAACGGACACAGCATCATTCTTGTAGCTCTGGCAAGCCGATATCTAACTGATGAGGAAACAGAGATATTCCCAAACAGAAACGTGAGGCATTAGCCTACATGGGGGATACAGCATTTTCACATGAACTTGTATGGAGGTTCATTTGAGGTAGCCACAGATCAAAACCATACATCCCGATCTGCAACAAACCTACAGCCAAGCCCCCGCTGCGCATAGAACGGTGGTTGAGAGATTGCAGGGAGTTATGACTTTAAAGCTCACATATCAGCCAGGGAAAAGCAAATCCAGCTGATTACATGTCTAGACACCCCCTCCCAAGCACGAAGGCAGGTCAGCAGAGAAGAGAAGCGCTGGCAGAAGAGTAAGTCAATCTAATCACGTCCAATGCAGTTCCGAAGCCCTTGCCCTAGATGAAATGAGAATGAAACTCAAAATGTGAAGTTCTGCAAGAATGAATGAGAGAATAAGCAAAAACAAGTGGCAGTATAAGTACAGAGAAAAGCCACCGGAGTCAACAAGAATGACATAGATAGCTGGTACCAAAGTGAGAAATGAGCTCAGCATCAATGCAGATAAAAACATACTACTAGAGATCACGCATAGTAATCCCAAAGGTATTGGAGTCAAAGAGCAATTGACATGCGTGTGATTGAGGGTCCTCAGGGAGTGATTAAAAACAAGCAAACTCATGGAGATGAAGTTTGGTTCCCAGGACTCGACCGTATGGTGGAACAAACAGTAGCAGCATTACGTACCTTGCCAAGCATCAACAAATAAAGAAATAACAACTCAACCGGTGAAGATGTCTGATCTTCCGGCAGGCCATGGCAAGAGGTCAGCATAGACTTCCAAGAACTCCCAACTGGCGAGTATTTGTTGTAGTCATGACGAACTATAGACAGATTTCCTGGTATTGAGATAATTAAGTCAACCCTCTGCCAAAACAGTCATTCCGAGATAGGTACGATTTTTGCGGGCTTATCGGTATTCCAGTCACAGTCCGTACCGATAACGGTCCACCATTTAATGGTCATGAATTCAAGCATGTTTGCTGATCACTTATGTTTCGAGGCACGCAAAGTAAGCAGTTGTGGCCTCAAGGCAAATGGGGAAGTGGAGAGAATTGATGCGCAATTTGAAAAAAGCTTTACCAGCACAGCAAAACCACAGAACCCAGCAAGCACTAGCAAGCACGGAAACAAATACTTGCGGACAACTATAGAGCAACCCCCCAGTAGGCATAGCTCGACCGGTGTCGCAACAGCCACACTGCTATTTGGACGCGAGGAGCGGTGTAAGGGTATCTCCAGAGCTCCCGCGCAATCCCAAACCTGACAAATCTGTGCGCAATCATGACAAGAAATTAAGGACAAAAATTAGGAAAAATGCTTGAGAAGAACAAGAACAATCAGTAAAAAGCAATTGCGCATGGTGATCATGTACTTTGTGAAAAGAGCAGTCCCTTAAAACTCACCAGACCCCATATCACACACACCCATATGAGATTCACCACGGGTAAAAGGCTCTATGGTCACAGTACTGATGAATCGCACGGTCACTAGAACGGCATCATAATTTAAGAAAGTTGAAACACGTGAAGGACAGTGACGCAGTTAAAACACAAGTTGAACTGGACCGGTGATGACTACCTCACAGTGATGAACAAGAACCTGATCATTGCTCCACGGACAAACAGGCACCTGCACCTGCAAGACCGCAGAGGAACAGGAGACTGCCAACACACCTGCAAGACTACGTTTTGTAATCAGCATTCATCAGTGCATCATAGGGACTGAGGACTCTAATTAGTTGCAACTTAACTGCAACTCAAGTTGTTTACACTTTAGAGGCTTAAAGTAAAATTGGTGCAGAGTACACCAAGTTTTGATTTGGTACATTTTATTGTTTGGACGTAACCAATTTTTTCCCATCAAATTACACGTTATGCATCATTGAAATTAAAGACCAATTCTTGAATTGCAGTTTAAAAATTAAAAAAAAAATCCAAAGTGTACGATTCTGTGATAGGAATAATTACGATAAGTTCAGAATATACTCATCACAGGGCGGATCCAAGGATTTGAAAAACGTCAAAATTACGGGGGGCTGAAAGGCTGTAACTTAGCTAAACTTGTTCCCAAAAATGGGCTGATTTTGCAAGAATTTGCCAAATTACCGGGGCGCGCGCCCCTCCGCCCCATCACTGGGTATGCGCCTGCATCATAGAAGCATTTCTGATGCACAATGCTTGCTTTATTCCATTTAAGGTGATACAGCAGTCTACCTGTATCACACTTCACACCACACAATGCAAACCCTATGTAATAATACACATTTATACACATTTACATTACATAGTGTGATTCCCACTCTCATCTCAGTTCAACAGGCATCAGATGTCAACCAGCCAGCCAGTTCAATTTCATTTTCCCATCACACTATAATCGTAATGTAAAAATCTGCTTTAATCTTGCAATCCAGTGATTTTGGGCATTGGTAAGAGATTTGCACATGTTTTTATTTTTTTGGGCAGTTGTTTTGAAAATCAGGTTTTCTAAAAAGAAAAAGTTGTGCCCCAAATAGAGGCACATCACAAAAATTCTGTCATTGATAATCATTCAACACACATAATTTTACAGTAAATGCATGTTTTTACATTTGTTTGTTGTACAAAAAAAAAAAAAAAAAGCAGAAGGAAAAGCAAATTGGTAAAAAAATTCTTGAAGGTTGAACTTGATGCTAAATGGACTGCAGCATAAATTTGCAGTGGAAATGGACTTTGCCATAACGCATGGCACCAAGTGTTTGAGTTATAGGCACAAGCCAATTGCCATCTCTGCAAGCCAGTCACAACCATGACTATGTATAGTTTGTTATGGACACAAGTTATTTTTAACATTGTGTTATGCCATTCATTGATCATGTTGATGATGGCGAGTTATGGGCTATTATTGCTCTTTCATTTTTCCCTTACCTCAATTATGGAATACTCATATGGGGGATACTTAGCCGACTTAGATAAACTTCTCATAAAATTTTGCCGAGGACTGGGAAATATCCCACAGTCACGAAAGATGTGTCATTCAATAACAAAGCCCATTACAGAAGTATTTCCAACCTTGTGATCTGAAAATTAAAAGTAGGACTTATTTCGAAGACATGTACTCTGTTGAATTAGGTGTGTTTATCTATAAATATTCTCAAAATTAAGTGCTGCCTAATTACATTTATAATTATTATTAAAAACGCTCTGACCTCTACGGCTATCAGACCGGACCCGTCCATGCTTTCACTACATCCACATTTACCCGGAGCCCCCAATAACTTTTCTGACCTATGTATTTGGAAGCGGCCCCATTCCCTGGGATCATCTAGAATAAAGCACCAACCTCCGTAAAACACTGCCATAGACAGCTAAAATCAAAAAGCTTCTTTTCAAATTTTATTAGACTTTTAATTATAACTATGGTTATTTTCCCCGAGCACCCGTTCCCTTGTCTAGTCTGAAAGTAGGTTATAGATAGCTATTATCAATGTTTTGTACATGATTTGTAACATTTTTTGGTTTCCCCAGGGAATGACTATTTTCAGGCCTTATTGGCTTTTCGGCCTTTTTTCTCCATAGTTTCTTTGTTATGTTATACAGCTTGTTTTAATGTTATCTGATATAGTGTATGGACACAATAAATTGAATTGAATAAAAAGGTCTGTTTAATTAACAAGAGCACTTATATATTTAGTGTGTACTAAATTACAAAGACAAAAAACACTTCCAAACTTAACAGATTAATGGGAACATAAAACTAATAGAACATTATAGTCATGTCAAAATTGTAACAAAGAAACACACCACCTAATCAGTGTCAGCTCGGTTCATTCACCGAAGTATCATTAATAGACAAAAATTAAATAAGGAAAATACCCATAAATACTATAACTGATGTTGATCTGGACCTCTGATGAGGTACACCTGTCAAAATGGTATGAATAAGTTCTCAAAACCAGGGGGGGGGGGGGGGGTGGCCAAATGTACAGGTGATAAATTTAATCTTCAGAATTAGGGGAAATACTTAACTGGATAGCATTTCATGACCCTCTGAAGACACACAGTCAAAATTTCCGAAAATGAAAAATACAGAGACCATACAGGTGACGATTGTGAATCTTTCGGTGTTATGATTAATTTTTTTTAATTATAGCTATACTATCCGACACCGCTCATTTTACTAGTAACTTATTACTAGATTGATTGATCTGTTCAATTTTAATTGATCTAATATAAAATGTTAAGCTTCATTGTTCGTTGCATTAGGGAATAGAACACAACTTTAAAAAAAATGCTAAAGCATGGATCACAGATACAATATGCCGAGAGGTATAAGACTATCTTGATATTAAAGAAGAAGCCATGCGTTTCTTGCTCTCCGGCTCTAACTCAGGAAATTAAGCCCTGATATACTTCCAGTCGAAATCGAGCGATTGGAGTGCGCAATACCGGAATTCGATCCAAGATCAAGTATAAGCTGCTCACAGAGCAGAAATCGCTAGCTGGGACTTGAAGTATATATTCATGAGCTTTACTTCTTAAGTCATTTATCAGTCTTGATTGATTCGGTCTAAATTTTTCGAGCTCATGGGGAAAATGTAATTTTTCTTTTACGGAATATTAATCAGATCTAATGTCAGTAACAGGGAGTGTCCTTCCAGTGCAATTTGTTTAGACGACGGAAAAGGTAGGATTATGATATTATGTCTTATGATTTTGTTGATGCTTTAATTATGAATAGGAGAGGGTTGAACGACTATTAGTGCATAACGGATGTATGAAAGAGGGTTATGGGGGCGATAAGACCGAGATTGTAGGCTACGGGAGAAAATATCGGTATTCATCCACGGGACTTGTTCGTGGAATATACAAGAACCAATAACTTAGAACCAATAACGCAGTCACAAACTAATATGTCAGAAAACACACGTATCGTATGGCAAAACAATGTGTTCATAGTAGCGCATTTTATAACGAATCAAGTAAATTATACGATAATGCTAACAGAATAGAGGAATATAAATTCTACTCTATTGGTCGGTACATTTTACATACCACAGTATCACGACCAATGCTCTCTAGCTCCATATCAGGTCCTGACAGGGCCCCCTAAAAAATTGCTCTCAGGGCCCCATAGGACACACGTTAGTCACATTAAATGCGATATTGCGTTGCTCTTTACGCTTGGGGCCCCCACCGTAAGCTGTTGACAGGGCCCTTTCCTAAATCCACCACTGCTCCCATATCCCCTACATCCTTTTCGGAAATTACTACAGTGTGAGTCAAAATGATTGATTCCAGATGAATTAAAATATTAAAAATATTTGTAATCTTTTAGAATATCATTATATACTGATATTACCAATAATTACTTCTTAATCACCATGTCAAAATCCCGAGATTCAGCATTTTATTTTCAAGTTATGGCATCATTTTTAGAGGGCTCCTGAAATGCCGCGTGTACAAACTTAGCTACAGTAAGCCATAGAAGATGAGTAAACATGTTAATAATGCACAAACCATGATCCAGAAAAAACGAGGAAGGCAAAGAACTTTCTTGTTTGTTGCATTTATTCACACCACCGTGAAGCCAAAAAATTATTAAATCTTTATCATGAAAAGAAAATTGTTCCACAAAAAAGTCTGACCTTTGACCTGTAGCCAAACTAAGGTGTATCACTAAAACATTGAAACCCTGGTTTTTGTGTATTTTTCAATATTTTTGTTTTGCCTTAGTTAATAGTTAAAACGAGTTCATTCCCCAAACCTTGAAGAATTCTGAACAGTCAAAATATAATTGCCCTGTTGTTGCCATACTAATTCCAAACTTAATAACTGGCAGTGTTGTGTATATTGGGGCATTTATTTATTACATTTCATTTATCTTACCCAGAGTGTGAAAGCACACATTAGAGTCTCCCACTTGAAATTTGCTTCAATTAACCAAATCATACAGCGTGTCTCAGATAGGAATTACACCCTATCTTTAGGCGACCATAACTTCAAAGTAGATCCACATTTGACGAAATTTAAAAAGAATCGTAAACCACAATTACTTTTTAACATTTTAATGTTGTTAAACATCACTCGCGATTCGGTTCAGTAGTTTTAAAAAAAGACGATTATGTAAACCCCATGTTAATGAAATTTCATTCCAAGTCTTGCTCACAATAATGCAGATTTGATGTTAATAACTACCGCTGATTACTCATGTCATCTGTTTAAGCTGTCTTCTTTCATTCCCAAAACCAGGCCTTGTTTTACCCTCGTCTTACCAAGCCTTTTTGGTAACACGGTTTACAAGGGGGGGGGGGGGGTGGTGGTTACCCCCCCCTCGAGAATTCTTTATAAAGCACCGATGCTTTGATTTTTAATACCAGTGGATAGCTATGGTCCGCATCTTTCAGTGATACCAAAATAAGTACCAACATACCTAGTATGGGTCACAATGACGTCATCACGTCGCGGTCGGCAAAATTGGCATTTCCATAGAAAATAGGCGAAAATCCAATTTTGCGCTAAAAAAACGTAGGATATCGGATTTTCATGCGGTTTTCAGCTCTAAATGATGGCAATTGGCTAGTTTTACATAAATCAAGAGTTTTAGAGCCATACTGTTGAATAATATTTTCAAAAATCCACCTAAAAGTCTTGGGTGGCACACCAACCCCCCCCCGTACCTTCGACTTGTGACGGCATACCCCCCTACGCCCCTGCGTGCTACCTTCACATTTTTTCGCTAAAATGACCGGAAAGGATGAGAGAACGAGTACCTAGAAGCTTTTTTAAAAATTTTTTTAAGCGTTTTAGCGCACCGGAGTGAAGTTCGGTAGGGGGGGGGTGGTACCACCCCCCCCCCCCTTGGTAAGACGAGGGTTAATATGTGGTAAGTTCATGCTAATTTGTTGTTTTTATTATAGTAATAACAATTACCGTGACAGAAGTATATTCAAAAATCAAACAAGAAAAACAAACAAAAAAAACCTGGAAATGAACAAGAATGATCATCTTTATTAGAAAACAACACCAATAAAATCTGTAGGAAATGTGACAATATGGTAGTTGAACTCGGGAGTGGCACGGCATAGAATGAAAGAGAAGTTTAAATCGATACTTTAACGGTGATAAACTGAACAATAAGATTATTCACCTAGTTTTGTTCAATTAGACATCGTATCTCCAATAAGATGGTGGATCTACATGTAAAAAAAAAAAGGCCATGATTTGACGTCAAATTCAAAAATTCCCACGTTTTAATCTATACTCGTGTTATATGAAGTACTTACACGAGACAAGATGGTTGATCAACATTTGTCGCCCATAAAGGGCATTTGGGGTTTTCAGAATGCTGAAACGGTCATAAAATTCTTGGTCGGCAGGAATTTAGATTAAAATTCAACAGAAATCATCCTGGCCAAGAAAACAATGTTAAGAAGTACCGTGAAAACGGGTAAAGTCAAAATTTGACCCAGAGTCGTGTGGAAGGCGGAGAAGAACCGCTCGGAACTTTACAGAACCTTGCAGCCATCAGACGGAGTCTTCGTCTAAAGCCAAGACAAAGTTGCATACTAACAATGTGCAACACATCCTCCAAGATCAGCTTTAATATAGGATTTCACTTACACCTGAAATTTGAAAGAATTATGATTTATTTCTCACTGTTCTGTATGGAAACACTTTATTACAAAACTTGGAAGGGAGTAGTGCCATTGACAGTGTTACATAATCGCTTATTTCTTAAAACTACTGAACCGAATAAATGCTGTTACGTAAATATTGAAAAAATAATTGTGGTTTAAGGATTCTTTTTAAATTTATCCAAATGTGATACCACTTTGAATTTATGATCCCAATAGTTAGGTGTTAATTCTGTTGAGACACCTGTAGAATCTTGTACAAAGGCAAATATGAGGGCCTTTATTTAATTGAGTGCAGATATGATTGCCTGAACCAAAATGAAAAATTCAAAATTCCTGTGACAGCTATATTTTTAAATGTACTTTGAAGTATTTACAATTTTAAGAGCTACCTTGCACGTTGACAAGAAAAAATCAGGGGATATTTGGGGAACAATCATTTTGGACTACACCTGTACCAAGCTGACGACGATCACCGCAAAAAAGGACCGTAGCGTTATTTGTTTTCTGGTTAGTGCCCTGTAGTTTTAACGAGGATATTTACTCACAGTGAAGACTCTCAAAATGACAGCATGTAAAGTCATGAAGATAATTTGTCCAGCAGTGCAAGACGTCGGGATTGTCCCTCGACGACAAATAATATTCAGCCAAGTAAAATAATCCAAGGTTACCAGTAAAAGTCGTTCTGTCGCCAAAGTCCACTTTTAGGACCACAAACTGGAATTCTTTTGTTCCAAAATATTGAAGCTCTTTGATTGTAAATATGACAGCAGACAGTGCTGCCATCGATCGACCATCTCTGAAGATATTCTACTGGCAATGTTTTAATCTGCCAATTTCACAACTAGTATGTCATATACTTAAATAGATTATTATTTTCTCTTCCATGTCAAATGGTGCCCATATGCACGGCTGTGGCCTTTCAAGAGCTCGCATTTTCCTCGATCCCTTGCCAAACTTGTAGCTTTTGCCCATACTCCTTTCACCACTCCTTATTCATCTGTCCAAGCGTTGCCGGACGACCTCTTCCTCTACTCCTATACGGAAGTAAATTGTTATCAACGACTATGCACATGGTGGTTTAAGATGAAGCGGCTAAAAACTTGTTACCCTGGAAGAGGCTCTCAAATAGACTATAAATGGAAAGCTCTTGCGGTAACCACTGCTATCTCGGTGGAAATAGAGAATATCGTTTGGAAACTCAACATCTTATCCAAAGATTTTCCATTCCCCACCATGAGATTTTTGTTGTTGCAACCAAAATTGTTTCTCCTGGACCTTCAATTAGGGGATTTCTGAAAAGTTTAGCTCTGACATATAATGAATACAAACCACATGAGCTACTAGAGTATCGATAAAAGAAAAGGCCTGCATCCTCCCAATAATTAGGAATTGTTGGTGTTGAGTTTTTTTTAGTTTTGTTGTAAACGTTTTATCCTTGTTGCGCATATGAGCATCGCTTTGCATGAAATGCACAGTAAATTTGTTCTTACGTCTTCCATGTCCCGGATTTAGACTGTCACTTGTCATACTCTCTACAATGCAAAAGAGTAATTTCCACTCTTTAGAGTGACCTACGGGCCCACTCCGAAAGAGTGAAATTTCAAACCCTTTGAAGGGTATGTTTTGGTTCAAAATTTTTTATGGAATGTAAAAAAATAATACAAAATTATCATTTTGTTAAAGATCAAGAGAAAATTTAATAAAAAAAGTTTTTTAAAGGTATATGAAATTTCACTCTTTCGAGTGGGCCCTGTAGTCCTCGAATAAAGAAGTGAAATCACTTTTTGCAGTTTAGAGAGTAGGCCTATGCTTCACCCAAACATATATGACCCCAACAGAATTTATACCCCATGTTAAAAAATTGGAAGGGATGGGAGCACTTACTGACGTTCAGGTACTTACAATGACCTCGACCTATCTTCTCAAAGAACAAAAAAGAATCAACTGTTAAAAATCTATATTATAAAAATCATATTACATTATACAAATTGTATTATAAAATATACAATCCATATACCAGAAGTACCAAAGCGCGAAGGTGGTGTTGAGCTGAAGGACAGTTTTCTTTAAGGTGATTCTACAATCTTGAGAATTGTTGAATTTGGACGACTTTCTATTTTAGCTTATTTTTAAGATCTTAGAGCCAATACTTATCTTGACTGCTATGGTGGTTTCACTTGTTGATTGTTCAGATGTGTCCGTTCGACCGACGAAGTTCTCCTATTTCTTCAACTAAATAATGTGGACAACGACACAACGTTGAAGACCTGTTTCTTTCACCGGCTAACTGCCTTTTTCAATTGTTTTAAGATTGAATTTTGACGAATATATAATAAAGTTAAATATGTATAAAGGTGGTATAGTCTTCACAGAACGCGGACTATGAATTTTTAATTTAGCACATAATAACGCGCTGGTATGTCTTTGTTGAGTGTTTCATGATTTTACTGTATTGATGTTGCTATAAAAAAAAATTCTCTTATTTAGAAGGATCTGCTTTCATGCTTCAAACACCTTTTTCCAGCCGGATTCGTACTATGTATAGTTTCCAAATTACAAATTACAGTTGATCCAATTTGAATTGCCCAGATGAAAGCTCAAAAGAAGCACCCGCAAAACTGTAGCCGATTGTGTGATTACATGTAAACTATCAACATGTTGCTGAATGCTCTAAAAGAGCTTTATTCCTAGAGATGTTAGGCAAAATGATTTTTAAAGCCACGGGAATTACACGAATCAAATGACCCTCATATATGGAAATTCTTAGCCAACCAAATAGAGTTCTTGCGGTCGATGGAATTCAAATTGGCTACATTTCTAATACAACACCCCCTGAAGATCTGTTATATTTGCTAGTAATACGATACTTTCAGGATGGTGAAAAAGACACTCTCAATCGTGTTAGAGTGATCCATTAAATTAATCAAACTGTGTTTCGGAGTTTTTTCAGAATCTCCTTTCCGGAACACTAAAAGCATTTCTGGTGTTTATACTCTATCCCTCCTCCTCACCTGATTTTCTTATTTCTTCTTGATTTTTCTCAGAGAAAATTGATTCTGAGTAATTTTTGGGGGGCATTTTTTCAAGACTCTATTCCACACTTTATATACTTTCATATCCTATACCAGAGTCAACTGTACCTCTTACTTTAAAGGTCCCATGAAATGCCAAATAGAATCGATGTGGTTGTGTCAAGTCTACGAGGGACCAGGAAGCATTCACTATTTGGGTTGGTGATGCATCATTTGTGGGGCTTTGATTTTTCCGAGGTGTAATAGAATAATTCCAGGGAATGGTGTGAATCTATTCATGACACTGACTAAAAATCAATAGTTTCACTAATGTATGTCACTGGTAGTTATTTTTTTGGCACGGTTTATGGGAATGAAATGTCCAATAAAGATTTGGAGTAGGTTTATATCTCATTTCCTGGGCCCTTTAAACCCTTGTTTGATAGATGCCGAATAAGCTGTCCCCCCATCCTGCAGCGTCCTCCTCTTAACCTTCCCTTTGCTATGGCACGCTCACGTATCAAATCATCGCGAGTTTCATCTTCGATCTACGGCCGCCAGCCGAGCTGCTGTTCACCACGTAGCGCCAAAATGTCCCTGCCCGTCACCAGGCTGGGGATGTCAGAGGGATCCTGCTGGAAGTCTCGAGCAACCACATCAATGCAGCCAAAGGGGCGGAAGACCCCGTCCCGGCATGGCAACTTCCAAACAGAGACGCCCGAGCCACCTGGTCAACCGCACGGACGACAGGGACCGGCAAACCGCGCACGGCGCCGGGCAAACAGAAGATGAAATTGGAGGAACGTCTCCATACATCTGTGCTTTGATCTTGTACTCACGCCAGGATATGTCTTGTACTCGCACAAGAAGCCCGGCGCAGGTGCCACAAGCCTATCCTGAAAGCCCTCCCACCCAGGGCAGGGTCTCAGATCCATACAACAGATTCTCTCCCACAGGCCCCAACAGAATTCCAGCTCGGCCGAATCGGGACACCAGACCGCCACAGTGGTGCAGCCCACTGCAGGCACTCCAAGCCAGTCCCACGCGCGACAGGAAGTCCCTCCGCTGCGGCAACATAGGACCACCAGACTACACAAAGCCCATGACCTCCACGAGTCGGCCACCACCCGCCGCGCAGACATGCCGATGACCGTCCCCCTCCCGCGTCACACATTCAGTCCCCCTGGCATCCAGATGCAGGCCGACCTCGTCCGCAGCACTCTCAAGCGATGCTTGAGGCGTTTATGCGCTGTATAATCGAGTTTAACCCCGCTTATGTCGAGTTTACAGCGCAGCCTATCCAGTTTGAACTCTATGTGCCGTTTCAGTAATCATGTCCAGAATAATCATGTCAGAATAATCATGCCGAGTTTAAAAAAATGGGACATGACATGATTTTTCTCAACATGCGCAAACGCGACATGATTTTTTTCTCCAACAGGAGCAAACTCGACATGATTTTTTTCTCAACATGAGCAAACTCGACATGATTTTTTTTTACACATACCCAAAAAAATCATGGTCGAGGTTGTCCTCATGTTGCAGAAAAATCATGTCGAGATTTTGAACGGACATGATTTATGTCAAATCACCATTATAGAGAGCAAAACTCGATTTATAGAGGGCAAATTGGACATATAGCGCTGTAAACTCGACAATTAAACGTGCAACACTCAACATAGCGGAGGAAAACTCGATACACAGCGCGGTGAAAACTCGAACATGCGAGGGGAAAACCTCGCCATGTATTTGATAAGTTGAGAGCGTGCCATACATTTGAATTTCTTTTAAAAGCTTATGTCGCGATCAGTTTTCCCCTTCCCCTCTTCCTTTCCTTGTCTGTATTGTCTAATAACCTATTGATTGCATTTGTATGTCTTTGTTCTCACCATGCTCTTTATTTGCCTTAAAATGGATTATTTTGTGTAGCTGAGCTATGTAGGCCCTACCTATTTATTAAAGTACAAATGGTAACAACACATTCTTTAGGGGAAAGTACCATGGACATGCTTCATGCTTCCATTGTCCACACCCTTTTTAGGGGGAGGTACCATGCCTTCCATTTTTCTCAGCACATTTTACATGTCACCGTTTCAAAATATAGCCTTCGGTGCGTACTAAATACTGATGATACCTATACCTTTTTTTTAGTTTGTAATCATTCAAGCGTAAATCGCTATTAGAGGAAGAGGATCATTTCGGACATAAATCAAAGTCAAACGAACAAAACAAACAAAAAAATCTGAACTTAAAAATACCAACAAAAAAGCACAAATATTTGACTTTCGTAATTTTCTCGATGTAAATTGACAGCGTATTTCCGGTTCATTTGTGCCTATAAACGAAGCAGACGACACAAGCAACACAAAAGCTTAATTGTCTCACAGAGGGTGTTTGAATCAACCCCACCCCCAATCACTTGCAATGTGCATATAATGTACTGTATAAAAAGTATGTCAGTTACTTAGGGATGTGAAATATCATAGAAGTTTAAGAACCCAAGACAGTAGCAATCATGCTAAAAATTCCCTATAAGTACTCATGTTTTGTGGGCGAAAATTAGCATAGAAGTCAGGATTTTTATGTGTTAAGGAATACAAAATTTTTGTGGATGGGGGAGTACATGGACCCTATTGAGGGTGAAATTTCCCAAAACTGGTGCATTGTTGGGATTGACTCACTCACCTCTGTTCAAAGAAAGTTGTGAAGATTTTTAAATTAATATTGTTATTTTTTGCTTTTTTTGTACAAAATGTTTGTAATGGTTTTAGGCAAATGAACTGATGATTCCAAAATCCATGAGCAATTTGGCATCCTTGAGCATTGTGAGAAAGGGGGACATTTTGTTACAAATGTTGCATTACGCCGTTAAAACCTGTGCATAGACATTTCTATGGACCTACACAATTTACGACCTTTGAAACAGGGTTATATTATGCAGATGTAGATGCGGTGATGCAGTGAGCGCGCCCATGCCCCGCTGCCTGTTCATGAATGTGATCGATTCGGTCACATTCATGAACAGCTGATGTTCATGAATGTGACCGATATTCATCGCTACGAGTGGAAATTTGAATTCATTGCGGTCAATGTCCGAACCACAGTGGGCATGGGCGCGCCTCAAGCATCACTGCATCTCTGCATCTGCATAGCCCGGTTTTCTAAAGGTCTCGTAAATGAAGAAAATGTATACGGTAGTTTGCTATATCTTCAACCTCTTGTGTATGCACGACACTCCCAAGACTGTTCAAGGTAATCATGGGGATAAGATAATGATCCGATTTGTTCAAAATTAGTGGTCAAATTGTTTCGTATGGGCATGTTACAACAGGAGATATTCATTGCTTGTGTTAATCAACTCAAAGGTATTTGGCTCAAAATGATCGCCCAATACCCTGTGGGCCCAATCAATATAACCCCATAATCAACTTCAAATGTCATATAAACATGATAAACATTTATTTAAGAAATAAAGGGTATGATGCCGTATCCGTTATGGGCGAATAATGTGTGTCCGAGGTCGGGAAAAAATAATGGTCGGGAAAAAAAAATATTTTATTTTTTTCCGGACGAGGATACTTATGACAGCCCCCTAATTAACTGAAACCCTTTACTTCTATTTCTATTACCGAAAACAGGCATGATTAATGGAAAATGATTCGCGACCCATAGATTGAAAGAATAATGGCCGTAAACCTGACCAATCAGAATGCAGAATTTAATAATGGGCAGCAGACGTAATAGAATTTAATTGAAAGGTCCATGGCCCGATCGTTAAAGCCTCTCCCCAGGAACCCCAAGATTTACCGGAAGTGGTCAAATGTGGTATCAGAAGAAAAGCTACTATTTTTCTCATTTACCCTGTGGAATTCTTAGTTGCTAAAGGATGTTTGGTTTTGGATGTTAGAGCAAAAATGTGCCCCTTTTTGGGTCGACAATATTAAATTCACACAGTACTCTATGGGGAGTGACCAAATTACGTTTTTAGCTCTCACATCAAAAACGGGTTGAAATATCGGCGTGAAACTTTTACAGATGGGGTTTTGAGGTGAAGGCCATTATATCAGATGAAAACCTTATAGACTCATAGGGGCCATCCCCCTTTATATCCAACAGCATGAATTGGAAGAATATGCGCCTATTTAGAAGAAACCGATGAATCTGAAATTCTACCCCATTTTAAGTTTTACTTGTTAAAAGTAATTGTCCCAGATATGGCAAAACCATACCATTTGTAATCCTTAGGACCAGATGGACATGTGTAGGTTATATACAACTTTTAACCTGATGAAACAATACAGATTGTACCCCTGTATATTTACCCCCTTATCTCCAAATGCTCAAGCATGACAAAGTTGCATCATCGAGATTGGAATCAGCATGTCAATGTGCCTAGAAACCATCAAAAAATGTTGTGAAGACTCTTGTGCAGGGTCATATGCAAGGGACGATGGGTTCTACGCTACACAATAAATGTCTGGTAACAGGAAAATTTCAAGGGGAAATCGCGACGGTGTTTCTATAGTTTTGTGATATGTCAGCATTTTCGACACGTAATGCACTATATCACTTTGTATTCTAGTTAAAAGCAACACAGTGTGAAGTACAACCTTGCTTGAATGGGGGCGTATGTACCGTTAAGTGGATCGGCTACATTTGTACAGACCTGAAGCGTGGACTGGACAGATTTGTGGCAGTAAGAATTTGAAACTACTTATTACTGGTTATAGAGTTCGATATAAAGTAATAGTCTGTGATTCTTATTTAGCGATGTAGTTATTAGGTTACAGGCGGTGTTGGAACGTATTGTAGATGTGACTTGTTTTGTGACTTGTTTGTGTAGTGCATGGTGTATATGGGGTAAATCCTGTTCCAGTACATATCCGTTCGATTGTTTAAAGGTTACCACACCACTAACCTCACTATACACAGTAGTCTATGGGGAAAACGACAACTTGAGCATGTTTCTTCACCTTTAAAACTCTCATATAGGAAATTACACATTACCCCAAGTACAAGCTAAATCACCAAATACCAATTTTTAACATATGATGATCAGAAAATTTTTTAGTTATCGAATCACCAACCTTGCCCGATGTCGAAAACCGGCAAACCCAGATTTCTCTATAGTCGCCAAAGCTAGTAATTTGCAAATCTATGTGAAATTGATAACCGCCGGAGTAAAATTGCCTCAAATTCACTGTCCAATGCCGCTTAGTTTGAGAAAACATACCAAGTCTACCACGTCAATCATGACTTTCATCACTTTCTTAATATAACTGTGCAATTTTTTCGACATTTTAAAGCACTTTTTTCTAGATGCCATGCAGAAAGTAGTCCACCAGGTTAGCGGTATACCTACAATGGAACGTATGTGATTTCTTGGGCCAATCATCAACAGTAAGGAATGGTGCCAGGACTCAAAAGGGATCACTATAATAGTAGATTCAACCCTCAGTTCACCATCTATTACTTTTTCCGAAGGTTGGGCATTGATGAGGGGCAATGTTTAGTGGGTGAAAATAAAATTCCACGCTAAATCTAAACGTGTTGAAATCCTTAACCAAGAAAATCAATTCTATTGAAAATTAAAGTCACGTAAGCGCAATTTTGAGCTACAAAACCTTTTAACTATAGCATTTACTTTCTTGGTATTTAATGTAAACCGTTGACATAATGTTATTGACTTTGCGCGCCCGTTTTTTGGATACAAAGGAACACAAAGTTTTGCACCCTCCACTGAAAATGAAGTCAACATAAAAGGCCAGATTATCTAGCTTAGTTCCCCCAAAACAGGTGAATCAAGCCCATGTTTTCTTTTTCTGCCTCATCTCCCAAATAATCGGACGCTGGCCAAAACTTTTCCTTGGTGACACGAGGGTGAATCTACGATAGTACCAATTTGCTATCCACCAAGGACACAGTTCAGTGGGTTACATCTAATACTTGACATGAACGACCTTGTGTGCTCGGGGTATTATATCATATCCAAAAAAACAGGGGTGTATTTCTAAAAATACATTGGTGAATCAAAGCTACTGAAACTGTGCCAAGGGAATGTAGATTTTACTAGCTCATAGTGGATAGATCTTAACTTGCAAACACGTAATTAAATGGTGATTCACATCTTTTTTCTGACAATCTTTCCGGTGGAGAAAATTAATTTAGGAGAATTGTACAGATTTACCCTCACTTTTAAAAAACTACCCTTGCATTCACTCCTTCGGATCACCGATAGTGTCTTTATGTTTTCATGAGAGGATACCCCCCCCCAAAAAAAAAAACGGGGATAAGGGGCATTGAAGTCCTGTTCATGTAGGAATTGTTTTTATATCGGCACGCATCTATTTAAAAAAAAAAAAATAAGCGGATTAACGACGCGACCAGGCGGTTAGCGACGAGCCCTTCATCAATACGTTGCGCTTTATTTTTATTTTTGCTACAGTACCTGTACACGATGTGGTATATTAGCGCCTCTCATTTGGATATGCCGCTCCGCTTGGCCGAGGGCTTCACCCTCGACACGCGCCTCATCAGGGAACCTGTCACGGTGATGGACAAGATAAATTTTGAAGGCGTCTTTGACAAGACTAGTGTGGCGACCAAGAGAATCCCAAATTTTGACGTCGTCATTGTTGAACACGTAAAGCGAAATTTTGACGAAAAATTATGATTTTGATATGTCGTAACGCAATATTCAGGCCCTCGTACACTAGGATTTTTTTAGGGAGGGGCGACAAAGAGTTTTAGGACACCATAAAAAAGACGAGTGTTTGGAGATTCAAGTGGCGCTATACGAGTACTATCAATCCTATATTATCCCACCAAAGGTTGTCGCGTTCGAATCCGTAGAAATAAAACTGTTTTCTTGATCTTTCTTTTTGTTTTGTTTTTCCATCACTTGACTGTTCTTGTTGTTGATTGGATTTTTCTGGTTCTTATTCGTTTTGCATTAAAAAATACAAAACATTTTAATGTTCAAGTTTGTCTTGTTTTCGAGTTACGTTAGTGGAAAGTAGTTTACTCGTATGTTCCATCCAATTTGCCACGATTTACAGAGCAAAATGTCTAAGCGTTTATATTAAAATGAGTTCCTTTTTATTTTGGCCACACCGTGTGATCCGAGCCCATGCTTGAATGGGGCGTGTGTTCCGAAGTGGAAATGAATTATATGCAGGTGTCTTCTGCATGGACAGGACAAATATGTGGAGAGTACGATTAGTTATCAATTTGTTGATTTGCCCCTAGTTATTTAATGTTAGGGGAGGTACTTGAAAAGTAATTTAGAAAATTATATAGATGCTTAAATGCCCAATTTTATCGGAAGCTCTGCAAACGTTTTCCTGAATTGCTAGAAACGCATGCTCATTTTTTTAAAAATGTTAAAAACTTTCAAAAGAAAGTCAAAAAAGGCAAAGGGCAAAATGCTCTTCCTGGGATCACTAAAACTTCTTCTCCGCTCCTCAGTTTAAAAATGATAGAAATTCAAAGTGATAAATCTTTGTCCCAGCCTCTTTTGCGAGGTTGCAGGTAGCCTAAAGTATTCATTTCAAAATTTCCGGTATAATTTACGGACCTAATCCAACGATAATTCGGCCTTCAAACGTGAAATGCTCTCTGCTAATGAGGAGCCCTCGGCAAAAGGTTGAGGAAGATGGATTAGATGATATCTTGGTAGTGGAATTCGGCAATACAACGTTCCCTCTGTTGGTCTCTACAGATAAGGTTGGACCATCATAATGACTCGCATAACCACATCAATCTAATGGATAATCTGGATCAGTAGCAGATTTTTCAAGGTGAAATGCTTTCTCATTATGCCACGGTTTCATTTGACGCAGGGATTTTAGAGTACCGCTTCTTGACTTAGGTGTAAAGGAAAAATGTGTCTCTCTTTGACGCTTAAGCGTCCCGCATTCTAGTCTTTCTTTGTCTTTCCAGATTCCTGTTTGGTCATTCCATGTCGTTTGATTTTGGTTTTTCTATCGGGTAGGTATGACGTTGGTGGTCTTGATTTGCTGAGCTTATTCAGGTAGGCTCGGGAAGGAAGCCGAATGTGAGGTATCCTGAAGACATGCGCTGCCCATTGCAGTCGTCGTCGTCGGCAGATAATATCTTGACGGAGAATGAGATATTGACTCTGTTTCTGGTGAGTCATTTTATTTGTCAAGGAAGGACGACTGCCAAGATTGATCGGATACATTTATTTTTTGAAAGCCATATAGTCTGTTTTTGTCAGATTCACGCATTGTATATGATTTCTGAGCCAAATGTGGGAATTGGTAGGATGAAAAATAATTCCAATAGCAACATTTGTTTTCGAGGGATCTAAACTGTCAAACTCCCGTTGTTATATATTTGTTTTTTGTAACCCAAGAATATATGAATTTTGTGGTTTATGATCAGTATTTAGCGAGGAATTAATATTCAAAGTGACAGCTCTTCACCGCACAATAACTGTTTGTTCTGTTACATTCATCCTAAATATAACTTAGGTTTAGATGAAATTGATGATTTGATTGGTTAATTCCTTCTCCCTTCCTTTTGGTAGGTGACTTCACTGCCCATATGAACTTTGGGTTGCAAG
>JAMKCH010046219.1:0-61104 GCA_023653785.1 Ophioderma brevispina | reverse complement strand
ACAAACACAACTCTTGCAATACTCTGAATTAACTCACCACATTTAACTCTACAAAAAGGCCTTCAATTTTGTAGGGGTTTTCAAACCATACCCAATACATCAACATAAGACGCCACATCCCAAACTTTGCCATATCTAACTCTGCCAATAATGAGTAACTCACCATATTTGACCTCTCTTAATGACTACCCCACTTTAAAGTACAAACATTCCCAACTCACCAATATAGTATACAACGATCAACTGTTGCCAAACAATACTCGTAACTCTTCCCACCTCCCTGGATGTGATATCTCACCATATTTTAATGCTCCAAATTTCATGTCTGCCTGCAATGATGGCAGCCACCGGTGCTGCAAATGACGAATAAATTTATTCGTATTTTTTTATTCGGTCTTATCAACTGGTGGTGGTGGCCAAAAACCCACACCAGAAAAAAAATATTTGCCACATAACCCATGTGATGACAGGGCTGGAAAAATGCAAAATTTCCCAGGAATACAATACAAATTTCCCTCTAAGATTACAAAATTTCCCTCCAAGATTTCAAAATTTCCCTTCAATTCTTCTTTGTTTAAAGGTAAAAAATTTCCCTCCAAATAGCAAAATTTCCTGGGAATGTCATTCCCAAATTCCCCACTTTTTCCAGGCATGTGTGATGATCCCAATTTTGAGAGCTAGATAGCATGCAATTCTGCCATCTTACCAGTTCTACATGTAGAATAGATTGCATCATGATTGATAACAAATTAATGATGACTGTAAATTTGTGATCTAGGTAGATCAATTCACTGGGTGGCCTTCATCACAAAACATCATCAGGTTAGAAGCACTGAATTCAAATTCAAACAAAGCTTATGTACACCCCGAAGGACACACACCTGAGCAGAAAGAATTATGAATGATTCCAAACCGAAAAATGCTCTGTGATGTCATATGTTGCAATAAAAAATAAATTGGTCCTCGGACCGCATGTGTCGCCTGCCGTCGCGGTTTGTAAGGATAGGTCTCATTTGACCTTTGTCCTTGGCATGTGACCTTTGACCTCATTAACAAATGAGGGACCAATGTTGCACCTATGATTCAAGTTTGGTTCCAATTGAACTTCAACTTTTCAATTGAGGTCAATTTTACATTTTCAGCCTATGTTTCAACTTGACCTCACATGACCTTTGACCTTGGTATGTGACCTTTGACCTCATCAGCAAATGCGGGATCCCATGTTGCATCTACGACTGAAGTTTCGTTTAAATCCATCAAAATATGCCGATATTACAAGGAAATGTTAACCCTTTTTCACAACAACAACAACAACAGACATCAACAACAGCAAACATCAACAACAGACTACAGGGGACAAAGTGATCCCTATGTGCCTTCCTGCCTTAAGGCAGGCGACACAACAAAGTGATCCCTATGTGTCTTCCTGCCTTAAAGGTGCAACGAGAGATTTCAAATAATATATGTTCCTAAAAAATATGAAAATTCTGATTTTTGCACTGGTGTAAAGCTTTCTACTAAATATACCCCCATGTGAAAGGATAGGAGCAAATACGAAATTCAGCCTATGTTTTCTATTGAAATACAAGCATATACAAATCACCTTTTGTTTTCATTTTAAGTTATTTCTGCAGCGAAACAAAAGGTACAGGATCTATTGAGTGTCTAATCTATATGAAATCACTACATATCACAGAAAATATGGATGACTTGAAATCTCTCGTTGTACCTTTAAGGCAGGCGACACAAAAACCATTACAACAACACACGCATGGTCCCATATGACTAGGAGATTTTGCTTGCCCCAAGCTTGATTGCCTTGGTATGCCCCTGGCATGCCCCACACAATTATACTGTTGTGGTGGACCAAAAACCACACCAGAAAAATATTAGCTAATATTTGTGTTACACAGTATTTCATTTTATAGTGAAATTCATTAATAAAATATGGGTTGATAATGATTACCAGTAATTTTGTACAGCTGTGTACGTACCATTGTAAAGTATGCAATTGTTTCTCACATTCAAAGGGCAATGATTTAGATTCAAATTTAAATGAATGCCCTTAAAACATGTATGTCATGATCCTAGGGACCTTCTGGTTTGTTTTACGGTTCAATAGATATTGAGAAAAGCTTATTCCCAAAGTTAAGTTGATTTCAATTGTATTCTATTGTTATAAGTGAATCACAGTATCCAATCTCTAGGGCTATACAAATTTCTGCCCACTTATGGACAGAATATATAAAATTGCAAATTTATTGCATAAAATGTTGAATATGCATGTCAGATTAGCACATGCAATACTAAAGTTAACTGTTCAGATGCCGACACAAAAACCACACACTTTTTGGGGTAAGTCAATGAGGTTGTGGATCAAGAAATGCTCTTTCAAGGTGAATTTCATAATTTTCAACTTTCTGGTTTTTGGTTTTAAAACAATCTTATATCGAAAAAAGAAATGGGTCTATTCTAAGGGTATGTTTTGCAGATTTGGTGTTATAAGCAATTTTTTTGTATTTCAGAGTAGAATTTCTGCAATTTCATTGTTTCCTGTTTCAATTCACCATTTAAAGGTCCCAGGAAATGGAAATAGAATTGATGTGGTTTGTGTCAAGTCTACAAGGAGGGACCAGAAAGCATTCAATATTTGGGTTGGTGATGACATCATTTTGTGGTACCATTGATTTATCAGACAGTAATAGAAAATTCCAGGTGAATGGTGTGAATCTATTCATTCTTTTTTGTGGCCCCATTTATTGCAATGGAATGTCCCACAAAGATTTGGAGTAGGTTTATCAGGGACTGACTTTTAAGGAGAGTGAGAGCGATAGCTTCCCTACAGCTCTCCTTAACCACTTTGTAGGAGAGCGATTTAAAGCTCCCCTTGGGAATCTGATCTATCCATGGTTAGCACTAGTGTATGCCATGAAAAACTCCCCTTAAAGCTCCCCCTGATATGACCAGGGGAGCTTTTTACCGAGCACCACCTTATTTTAAAAGTCAGTCCCTGGTTTATCATCTCATTTCCTGGGACCTTTAAGCCAGGTATTATGCACTGCGATTGGCACTATTCTGGGGTTAATGCGGCTTGCGCTTGTGTTTTGCCACATTTGCGTATGTCTGCATGTCATTGTTCTTTAGTTATCCAATTTTTCTGAGTTATGGCAATTTAAGCCATATGATCAGAAAATTAGGTTGGCGATTGCATTGCATTATAAATCTGTTTTTAGAATAAGAATAACAGTATTATTCTTGAACTGGTGTGGTGTTCTCAGCTGTTCTCTCCCTCTCTCTCTCTCTATGATGAATTGAAACTGACGATACCATTACTTTAACATGGAAGACCAAGGTATTCTTGTGAAGAATCTGATTGAACTCATGATTATACCCGGGTGAGGTAAACATGTATAACACTAATGCCGGTATTCTCAAAGGGAGTCTAACTTTAGTCCTGGTTTAAACAAGGGATAGTCCTATATGCATGGACCTTTCTTCTTTCAACATACTCTGAAAGTTCAATAATGAATGAGAAAATTCTTCATGGATGGGCCAGAACAGCAACCCATCCATGAGGAATGTTCTCACGTTTATATAGCAAACCTTTAGAGTATGCTGAAAGGAAAAAGGTCCACTCATGTAGGACTAATCCTGGTTTAAAACCCAGACTAAAGTTAGACTCTCCTTGAGAATGTTTTGCAAAGTGTACTCACCCATTCTCTGTAGAAACTGAAACCAATTGTCTGTGTCTGTAATTTGACCTTGTATAGATCTAATAGTAGCTAATAGTACTGGATGTTTAAAATGGATGAGGTAGATCACAAGAATTGGCTTGCAGCACTGAAAGATATAATTTATAAATGCAATGAATTCAAAATGAACATGGTTGGTCATGTATGTAGCTTAATAATCACAGCTGTTTGACCCCATGGAAATAGTCTCTTTTATTTTGAGAATAATTTTAAGCAGTGGCGACACAATTTTGACAACTGTTTTAAGTAGATGCAAGAGATATCTCTGCAAAAATGAGAAAATCCATTGCGGTAATCTTGCCATATAGGCCTGCAACGGTCAGAATTTGTATGTTATAGCGCCCTCTATATGCCAATTCTCCATAGAGAGACGTGTTAAACTAGATTTGAAAGAAAAATCATATTTGCTCACAATGAAATTTCGTAAAATTTACACAGGATCAGTGGTACAAATAGTGCAAATTAGTTGTCAAAAGTATGTCGCCGTGGATATTTTTTGGGTTATTCTAGTTTCAAACAGCAGTGTACTATCATGTAAGTTGTGCATCTAGCTTGATCAAGTCAGTGACATCAATGCATCTAGACTGCTATTTTATGCACATGTGTGTAAGCATGTTATTTTGTGGTCCTAGTACCTCATTGTTTGTTTATGGTTCATAAGATATGCACGAGAAAAGATAATTTCCAAAATTTCAGTTGATTCTGACGGTGCATTTTGATGTTATGAGCCCGGGTTATGAGCAAATGTTTGTATCACGATGCCCCATATGCCACTGTGTTGTAATTTAAAGTCCATTTATGGACGGAAAATGCAAAATTATGAATTTCCTCCAGAGTAGAATGAATTTGCATGTAAGATTAGAAACACACATAGTCACACACTATACTTAAGTCAACAGTTCAGATGATATAAAAATCTCAACTTTTTTTAGGTAAGTCGGGGGGGGGGGGAGGAGATGAGGCTGTGGATCACAAAATGCCCCTTTAACGTTGAACCACTCAATATCACACAACATCAATGGCTTGAGGAAATTTGCCTTCCTTGAGGCAGTGACATCAATGTGTGATGCAGTGTTGCAATACTAGTATATTAAATCAAATATGATTCTATTGCTTGTAAAAGGCGGTATGAAAACCTACACACAAAACAACTGTGTTGACATCACTGATTAGGAGAAGGCGCATTGACCTATACTCCTTTTGTGGTGGGGTACTCATTAGTACCTTCCCATGTTTAGACTGTCCCACAGTCTCGGATCTGTCTTCGGATTCAGCTAAGCTAAAGGGCACAGTAAGTTCAAAGACATAAAATCAAACTTATTTATTTGGAATTGCACTTTTACAACAGTCGCCCTCACCAACATGGTGCATCCAATATACAAAACAAATCAAAAACTAAAATCCTACAAAAAATCAGAGATCACTGGGCCCTCCCTGGACCCTTGGACATCGGTCCTTTTAATACTGCACCGACTCCTTTTTGACCCAAATGGCCAACCATACACCCTCATACGAACCAACTTGTCGACGGATTGACAAAATTAAACTAGAATTTCGCGGTTCTCGGCTTTCGCGCTCACTATATTAAAAGAATATAGCTGTGGGCCGCTCCATGACCTTTGACCTTGGCACATGACCTTTGACCTGATCAAAATATGAGGGATCCAATTTCAAGTTTTCCATTGAGGTCAATTTTACATTTTTATCCTATTTTTCAAGTTGACCTCACATGATCTTTGACCTCAGCATGTGACCTTTGACCTCATCAACAAATGAGGAATCCCATATTGCACCTATGTCTCAAGTTTGAACTTCAACTTTTTAATGTAGGTCAATTTTACATTTTTAGCCCAGCTTTCAAAATTGACCTCACATGACCTATACCTTTCAATGTGACCTTTGACCTCATCAACACATGAGGGATCCCATGGTGCACCTATGACAGAAGTTTGGTTTCAATTGAACTTCAACTTTTCAATTGAGGTCGATTTAAAAAAAAATAACAATTTGGTGACACACACATCCACACATACACACATCCACACATACACAATTATAGCACAACGGATTCCTATTAAAGTGGTCCTGCCAGCTATAGCTGGTGGCCCACAAAAAAAATTGGTTGACTCAGAGAGATTGTAGTCCTCATTACCAGTCGTTTATACCACAGACCCTGAGAGGGTCTACCCATGTTAGTCACACAATACACCTATCATTATACTGTAACACACAATACACCTATCATTATACTGTAACACACAATACACCTATCATTATACTGTGGGAATATGGCTGTGTACACACTGCTTTTTGTTTATGAATTACACATTTGAAAGCCTTTATTGTTTCATCAAATTAAAGGTCCATGGCCCGATCGCTAATAGCCTCGTCCCCAGAAGTCCAGATTTTACCGGAAGTGGCCAAAATTTTGGTATCAGAAGAAAGCTACTATTTTTCTCATTTACCCTGTGAAATCTTAGGGATAAAGGATGTTTGGTTTGGAAGTTATGAGTGAAAATGTGCCCCTTTACAAAGTACTCTATGGGGCTTACAAAATCACGTTTTTAGCTCTTACATCAAAACGGCTTGAAATATTGGGGCGAAAATTTGCAGATGGAGTTTTGGGGTGAAGACCAATCTATCAAGACGAACATTTCATATACTTAAATCGGGCCATCCTCCTTTAACCTATATGGAAACCATATTTGGGGATTCCCTGCAAGGCCTGCATGATCATGTTACATGTAAACTGGCAGAAGCTGGTCAGCATTGGAAAAGAACTTCAAAATGATACTGTTTTTCAGTAGACAGTCCTGCAGTTAGAGGTTAATGACTGAATATTTTTACCTTCGAGTGCATTGGCACAAAATCAATGCACGCGTGCTCAGTTTGACGGCAAAAATGCCATTATGAGTCTGGTCAAACTGACCCAAGTGCATCAATTGATTTTTTTGCTAAATTTAATGCACAAGATTTAAACTAAAAATATGCAGACATTAAAGCAATAATGGCACATTTTTTGAAGAGCGCCCCCAATTTTCAAAAGTTGATATTTTGGCACAGTTACGTTGGTATTGTCTAGGAAACTATACCTGCGAACGAGAATGCTAAGAAATGCATATTTATCATAAAATAAGCGATTTTGTAATTAGAATTGGGATCCCAGATTGGACTTAACGGCAGAGCTGGAAATGCTACATTGATGTCCGTCCATGATGAAATAGTGCCACCTCGAGAAGATAACCTCTAACTTGACTTGCCTGAACCAATAAAACAACTAATGGATGAGCGTAGACACGTACATGGCGCTATTTCCCGGCTATTTCACATTGGAAGGCTATTTCCAGCAGCCGTTGAATTATTATTGGGATCCCGATAATAATTATTCTAATTACAAAATTCCTTCATTTGTGACACACAGACATTTTCGAGGTTAACCATTCACAGGTATAGGTTACTAGCCACTTACCAAAGCAAACGTTGTAAAAATCTCCATTTTTTAAAAAAAATTGGGGGCGCTCTTCAAAAAAATGTGCTAATATTGCTTTAACCTAATTCATAAACGTTATTACAGCAGTCAGCACACAATTTTTACAAAAAATCTGAATACCCAAAATCCAATGTAGTGATGTTTTTCTTTGTGTGTTTTATTTATCAAAACTCAGAAAAACAGGACAAAGACAAACCCATTCTCACACAACACACACACCTCACACCTAATGTAGCAGGGGCGGTGCCAGGGTAAATCATAGAAGGGGCAAAAATCATAGGAGGGGCGAAACATTACACGATTACCTCATATAGGTAAAAACCCCTAACTTTTACACAATTTATTGCTTAAGCCCCTGTTTTCCTTGAATTTTGAAAATCTCAGGGGGCGGCCGCCCCCTTGCCACCCCCTGGTGCTGCCCCTGCAATGTAGTGATGTTTGCAACGAAATAATGCACACACCCACCCATATAGAATGAATCAATCCAACATCGCACGTAAACATTCGAAGTACACTGCTTACGCTGTTTCTTGATTTGAAAAAGGCTTTTGATACTGTAAATCATAACCGCCTTCTTGATAAACTCAGCAATTATGGTGTCACTGGTTCTGCTCTTAATTGGTTCAGGTCATATTTAAGTGGTAGAACACAGGCTGTTAATATAAATTCCATTCTATCTGATTTCAAAAATATTGACATTGGCATCCCTCAATGGTCAATATTAGGTCCCCTTTTATTTATTGTTTACGTCAATTCACTTCAAAATTGTATTGATAGTAAATGCGTTATGTATGCTGATGACACAACTTTTTAGCTCTTCAGATCCAGCTTTACTTCAGTCGCATATGAATGATAATTTGTTGAAAATTGCAAATTGGTTTGAAACTAATATGCTCACATTAAATGTCAAGAAAACCAAATTTATGATTTTTGGAACAAAATTTTCCTTGAGTTATTTTGATAACATTTCACTTACATACAATTCTGACAAAATTGAAAGAGTTGATAAGTTTAAGTAACTGGGTGTCATATTTGATCCATTGTTATGCTAGAGTGAGCATGTTGATTATATCTCTTCTCTTGTGTCTCAGCGTATCAGAATTATTCGCCGGGTTAAATTTTATCTTCCAACAGTGACTCTTATCCTGCTTGCCAATGCCCTCGTATTTCCACATTTTGATTATTGCAGCCCGATTTGGACTAACTGCAATAACAATGTCAGCAATTCTTTTTCAAATTCTTCAAAACAAACTTGCTCGTGTTTTGTTGTCTGCTGATATCAAAACGCATCTAACATGATGAATGATCTTAACTGGGGATATGTTGAATGAAAGAAGGAATCGTCATCTTCTGCTTATTGTTTTTAGATGTTTGAAGCGTATTGCTCCATCTTATGATCTTATCTTTCTTCACAATTTATTTTTACCTCTGCTGTTCATTCCCAGAATACTCAGTCAGTCATGCAATACACTTGTTATACCTCCCTTCAATTTACAATCTGGCAAATGTACATTCCATTATAGAGGCAGTGCCACTTTGTGGAACACTCTTCCTTCAGATGTGCACAGAAACTATCCTGCTATGAACTTACATGCATTAAAGTTAATTTTAAATTCATTAAGTTAGTATTCTTTTCATATTCATGTAATCTCTAAATTAGTAATGATATGGTGACTGTTCTGGTCATTATACTTAAGTTTTGGGGACAAAAATATTTTATACATATTTATGCATGCATTTGTTTTACGTATATATTTCTTGTATCAGGGTCTCATGGTAGACCAGTATGTATACTACTGCATAGGCGTGCCCAGGAAATTTGATTGAGGGGGGCTGGACTAAAGATGTTTCGAACCATGAGAGCGAAGCGAGCGGAGCGACTAATGGGTGTGGTCCAGGGGCCCGCCTTAGGGCCCCTGGTGGGGTCCAGGGGCAGAGCCCCTGGAAGCTCCTTAGGTTTTAGGGTTTTCAAGACCTTAAAAACCTGTTCCCCTTGGTACTGTCTCTTCCGAAACTGTTTTATCCACATTTGCATGAAAAAAAAATAAATAATGTACCATAAATTCTTCTTTTTTCTTCTTTTTCTCCTTCTCCTCTCTTTCTCTTTCCCCTCTTTTTTTCTTTTCTCCCAATTCCTCTTTTTTCTTGAGACTTTGAGGGGGCTTTAGAGCCAAGCCCACAAAGCCCCACCCCCCCGGGGTCACGCCAGTTGTACTAATTTGCGTTACCCTGAATAAATAAAGGTTTTTACTACTACTGACAACCAAATGATGGCTAGGTAGATTTTATACCTGCATAATTTGCTATTTTCAGTATAATTTGCTATTTCAGTAGAATTTGCTATCTTCGCGTAGATTGCTATCTTCAGTGATTTGACTATCTTCAATAGTTTTAGAAATTATCGCAGATTTGCAACCTTCAAAGATTTTGCATCAGTAATTTGTATCTTGTAATCTTCAGAGATTTTATAACCTTCCAACAGAAATTTGAACCATTTTCAGTAGATTGCTATCCTTCAGTAGATTTGATACCTTCACAGTAAATTTGCTACCCGGTAGAATTCAGTAGATGATGTGCTACCATTTAGTATGAATGTTGCTATTTTCAGTATATTTTGATATCTTTCAGGTGATTTGCTAACTTCAGTTGATTTGCTATCTACAGTGTATTTTGCAATCGTCAGTGTAGTTTTTTTGTTATCTAAATTTCAACCCTTCAGATAATTTGCTATCTCTTCCATAAGAATTTTGCTAGCTTAAGTAGTTCTGTTATCTTCAGTAGTTTGCTTCTTCCAGTAGATTTTCTATCTCATGGATTTTGCTATCTTTGATGAGTTTGCTACATCTTCATAGATTGCCTCTTCCAGTAATTTGCATCTTCGTGGATTTGCTATCTTCAGTAGATTTGCTAAATCTTCATAGATTTTGCTCTCTTCGTAATTTGTGATCTTCAATGAATTTTCTTTTCCTTTTCGATCTTCAGTACAATTTGGGTATATTTCTACAAGTGATTTTTGCCCATCACACAGTCCCATAAAAAGCCACTGTGCTGGAATTTCTGTCTGTTTTACGGAAAGAAAAACAAATTGGCAAATTTCTCACAGATACGACCGTATTTGCCATGTAGGTTTGTTATTAACGAGACGCTAACGGTTCCAGATGATATAAAAATCTCCACTTTTTTTAGGTAAGTGGAGGACGATGTTGTGGATGCACGAAATGCCCCCTTTAATAACTCTTATTAGCATATTTTACACCACAAACTATCTAATCAGAGCAAGACATTCCATCAACCCGCGTACAGTTCCATTCCCCAACCAATTACACAATCATTTTGCCCTTACGGAATCCAGAATAATCGTATACAAATGGGTCTTAGAAATTTTTTATATCCACGGACGAACGAACAGGCGCTGCTCATTATTATATCCCCCCTTTCCGAACGACTCGTACGCCGAGGGGACCTAGCCCAAAGCTTAGACTGCATCTTTTAATTTGATAAATGCTGGGCGAATGTCAGATCTTGGGTGAGAAGGGAAAGGTTGGGCACACGAGAGTTTCAGTCATCCATTTTTCTGTGAAATGTTAATGATTTCATATAGATTAGCACACACAATGACCCCTACCACCCTCTGAACAACGCCTTTTCGCTATCTGGGGTTCGCGCCATCTCCACCTCCCCCCCCCCCGAGTCTTTGTGGCTGCCTTATATTTCCCTAGCAACCTAGGCTGCCTTATTCGTTATTTTGCTCCTATACGCATTAAAAAATTTGAACAGAATTTTCGTGACCAAAGAAAACAGTTCTCATCAGTACTCTTACAAAGATGGGGATCTTTTTGAATAACGCTTTTCCATTACCACAAACCCAGTACCACCCCAAAAGCATCGAAATTTTCACCATTTTTTCTGGACACTTTATTATGAAAATCTCCCCTCGTTGCAACCTGGAAGCTTACATACAAGAAAATAATATTATACCTAAGGCGGTTTCCCGGGTTCTTCGCGATATCTGGTTGTTTCCACAGATCACCTGGGTTTCGCGATCACCTGGGTTTTCCGACCCCCGCGATCACTGGGTTTCCGCGCTCACCTGGGTTTCGCGATCACCTTGCATGAATGATGTCCCAGGTTTCAGTGCCCCTTTGACCCTGGAATGAACCTCTTCATGACCTTGAAATGTTTTGGCCCCCCAATTTCGTGCGTTCAGGATACACCAACGTTTCAACCCCATTTGACCTCATTGCCCGTGATGACCCCTGATGACCTGTGACCTTGTAAGATTGCTGGAATCAACAACCAACCCCACCCTTCAGTTTGCATGTCCATACACCAACATCTTTTACTCCATTTGACCTCCTTTGACCTTGACCTGACCCCTAATGACCGAAATTTGTCATACCGTCAAAATTTTGGCATCCAACAATACGCCCCCCATCCTCCCTCCCAGTTTCATATCATCTGTCCTACAACCGTTTACCGGGTCCTTTGACCTTGAATGACCCCCTATGACCTTGTCGTGACCTTCAAAATTTTTGGCAATCACAAATTGACCCCACCCTCCAAAGTTTCAATTCCATCAACATCGTTTACCTCCATTTGACCTTGAAATGTACCTTCTGTTGCACGCTTGTCGTACCGGTCAAAATTTGCGGATACCAGTCGACCACCGCCCCACCAAGTTATCGTCTGGATACACCACAACTAGTTTCTCCATTGGACTCTCATTTTGGACCGTTGCAAGGAAAAAAAAACCCTGATGACCTAAAATCACTAACCAATACAACCTCTGTCTTCCGGACGACGGATCAACGAGGCACTCACCCACCAAGGTCAGTGACGTAACGACCCCTCGGCGAATCTCTCCCAGAAACCCAACTCGTTTACAACTCATTTTACCTTGAAACTGACCCCTGATTACCCAGGATTGTCTAACTTCCACAATTCTTCGGGCTCAACCTCGACCCCCCCCAAGTTTGGTCTGAATACACCAACGTTTCCCATTAACCCCATTTGACCTCATTTGAACTTGAACTTGACCCGCCTGATGACCGCTTTCTTTAATCCCCTAACCAAATACAACCTCTGTCCTTCGACGGTCAAGAGGCACCTCCACAACCACCAAGTTTCAGGAACAGTGCGAACCCTCTGTCTCCGAGAAATCAACGTTTAACCTCATTTGACCTTGAGACCCCTGAGGACCCAATTGAGTCGGACCCTTCAACAATTTTTTGCATCAAAAATCGACCCCACCATCCCAGTTCATCATGTTCCATACAACCAATGTTGACCCCATTTGGACCCCTTTTTTTTGACCTTGACTGACCTCGGATTACCTTTTGATCCACTAACCAAATACAAACTCGTCTATCGGAGGTCAGGGCACCACCCACCAATTATCACAGGAACAAACAGTGCGACCCATCGGTCCTCATCCGAAAAATTGACAGAGTGCGCGAGTCCCAATTTGACCTCCTTTTGTACCTCGCATTACCCCCGATGAAACCTTTGATCCAATACACCAATACAAACTCGGTCTGCGTTCAGATACATTCCAGGGGACACCACCCACCCAATTTTCAGGACCGCCCTGACCCAGCTGTTCGACCCTCCGGTCATCCGAGAAAAAAATGAAGCTCGGTCAACCACACAGAACAGATAACATACGACCGACATTACGACACCGTAGTAATATAAGATTAGTTCCATCCCCTGCTTATAAAAACATAAACACTCAAACTATGTTTTAAATTTGTGGAAGTTTTTCACTAACAAAAGGCGTCTTTTCATTTGTCTGAATATTTTTTTATGGCCCAGCATGTGACCTGTCTTGCACTGTATTATGATAACATGATGATAAAAATGCATGACATACATCCCATGAATTGTGATGATCATTTAACAACACGAAATGCCGCCAGCCGCTGCAGTTAGAAAATCGTTTCGATACAAATAACAACAGACCCATGTTTGACGTTACCGAAAATAAATACTATCAAGGTAATCTTTGGCAATCAATCTTCCATCATTCCTACACTCAATGCGCGCTTGTTTACAAACAATATCGCAAACCTGTAAACGGTAAAACGTGGACCATAGTGTTTATTTTCCCTGCTCGTAAAGATGAAAACATTGATGTTCGTTTCACAATGCTGACTCCTCTCCCCGTGAATCAAAACTAATTGCCATCATCAGCTTATTTGTCGTGCCTAATTATTAACCCTTATTTCTCAACAAAGTAAATTCAAACAATCTTACTAATATACACGCTGTTTACTAATAAAGAAAATAACTTAATCTATTTCCACAGTGCCTTGAAATTCATATTTTTTTTAAACACAAAAAGAAAAAGCCAATGATGACGCAATGGCGTAAGATAAACTAAAAGGATTTTTCCAATAATAATAGCACATGACCATTTCGCTAATGGGGTCAAGAAAACTTCAAAATGGCCGTTGTCGGTCGTTGGTGATCCACAACATGAGGCATGGCGGTCAAGCTATCCCAAATTTAGACGTATTGACTTATTTTTTCAAATTTAGCTTAAAAAAAAAAAATCTAATCTTTGATCATAAAATTAGGGTATTCAAGCAATATTTCGGTGAATTGCCCCCCGCAAAAACATTGGAGCCTCAAGAATCAATTCCATTGTAGGCTTAAGGGTACGCGCTGGTGGAAAACGGGAAGCTCAAAAATCAATTGTTAATGTTTCTCAGACAAATTAAATAAAAATAACAAATACTCATAATAATAAAAAAATTAGGTTGGAGAGTCGAGGATGCTCCTCTGTGTGGTTAGTTTAGCCCAAAATAGAATTAATTTTTATTTCTGGGGGGAGGGTCCACCTAAAAACCTGTGATTAGGACCGGGTGGAACTCAAATATGATAGTGTATGCCTACAACACACGTAACTGACGACCATTTTTTACACCGCGCTAAACTAGGAAAATCCCTCCAACAAATATTTTTTTAACTACCATTAATTTTCACTTCGAGAGACCAAATAGGCTACCTTTTGGTACTCAATTCTCAATATTGAAAACTACTCTAAACTCTCCTACATAGCTAACCCACGGAGTTTATTATATATCAAAACAGGTAAATCCTGCAAATCATAAACTACCTTTTTTTTCTTGAAAATCAGGGTTCTTTAACCCTATAGGGCATAACGCAGTTACTTTGGGCTGGTTGGTCCTCTTGGTATGCCTTGAGTGACGCGCCCACCCCATTAGAGCATTAAAAAGTCCTGGCCTCATCAATCTAGCATTTTTTGATATATGTAGCTCTTTCGTATTCCTTAGAACCCCCACCGTTGACCTTAGTGAAACACTATTATGTATCTGTGGCCAGAACTTGTTTTTCATATACCTTTACATCAGAAGGTTTGGACGTCGGTTTCCTATTATGTGCAGTTGGCGGGCAAACAGGAGGGAGGAGGGAGTGGGAAATTGTTTTTTTTTCTCCCCCAGCCCCCCCACCCACCCCCCCCCCCGACCTAGTTGCGGGTGCCAGACCCTACTCTCTCTTATTTCTGGGGGGGCCAAACGGGGTAACTTTTTGGGGGGAAGTAAAATCTGGGTGGCAACCGGTATCAAGTATTAAGGAGATTTTCACAAATTTTGGGCCGCAAATCGCTGATTTACCCAATTTGACCATCAGTTGACCTGAATGACCCCTGATGGACCTTGTGACCTTTAGATTGCTGCATCAACAACCCAAACCCACACCTGCAAGGTGCATGTCATACACCAACATTTACTCCATTTGACCTCCTTTGACTGAATTAACCCCCTTAATGACCTTGTCATGACCTTCAAAATTTTTGGCATCAACAATGACCATACTCCAAGTTAATGTCCATACAACGATGTACTAATTGACCTGAAGGCCCCTGATGGACCTTGCGTGACCTTCAAAATTTTTGGACATCAACAATTGACCCCCCCTCAAGTTTCATGTCATAAATCTGTACCCATTTGACCTTGAAGACCTCTGTGGACCTTGTCGTGACCTTATAATTTTCGGCATCAAAAAACAACCCCTCCCCACAAGTTTCGTATGGATATCACCAATGTTAACTCCATTTGACCTCATTGACCTTGAATCGAACCTGAGGACCTTTAATTCCCACAACCAATCAAACCTCTGTCTCGGACGGTCAAGAGGCACCCACCCACCACGGTTCAGGAACGTCACGACCTCGGTCTCCGAGAAACCAACGTTTAAATAATTTGACCTTGAATGTACCCTGGGGAAACCTTGTCGTGACCTTCACAATTTTCGGCATAAACATCGACCCCGCCCAACAAGTTGTCCGGATACCCATACACCAGCGTTTACCCATTTGACCTCATTTGACCACTGAATGACCCCTGATGACCTTTAATACACTAACCAATACAACCTCTGTCTTCGGACGGTCAAGAGGCACTCACCACCAAGTTTCAGGAAACGTGCGACCCTCGGGTCTCGAGAAATCAAAGTTTAACATCATTTGACCTTGACTGACCCCTGATGACCTTGTCGTGACCTTCACAATTGTTGGCCATCCAAAAATCGACCCCACCAGCCACGTTTAATGTCAATACACCCCAATGTTTATCCCCATTTGACCTTTTTGACTTGAATGACCTCCGATGACCTTTTGATCCATAACCAATACTAACTCGGTCTTCGGAAGGTCAAGGGGCACCCACCCACCAAGTTTCAGGAAACGCAAGCTCTTCGCTTTAGTGCAAACAGTTCCTCAACACTGCAGCAGCCTTTACTCGTACTTTTCATTCTACTTCTTTCTGCGCATTGTTTCCTTTCTTTTCTTCACCTAATTTCCTGTACGCGACCCTCGGTCTCCTGAAAAAAATGACACGGTCCATTGCTCTTTGACCTCGAATGACCCGTGACCTTTGATCCACTAACCAAACAAACTCGGTCTTCGTTCAGTCAAGGGGCACCCCACTCACAAGTTTCAGGGCCGTGCGACCCTCGGTCTCCGAGAAAATAGACGCGGTCAGACCACACAGACAGAAGACAGGATAGACAGACAGACAGACCACCGGTATTATATAGAGATAGTTCCTTTCCCTTTTTTATAAAATAAACACCCAAACTATGGTAAATTTGTGGAAGTATTCATGTAAAAAAGGGTATCTATTTTCATTTGTTGATATTTTTATGCCAAGACATTCAATACCTGCTGCACTGTATGATAACCATGATGATAAACATGGCATGAAATGGACATGCACCTGAATTGTGATGTACATTTTTACCAGTAAAGCCGACGCCACCCGCTGCCAGTAGAAAATCGTTTCGAGAAATAACATGACCCATGTTTACTACCGAAAATAAATACTATCAAGGTAATCTTTGGCAATCAATCTCCTATCTTCCTACAATCAATGAGGATTGTTTACAAACATCGCAAACCCCGAAAACAGGTAAACGTGACCAGTAGTGTTTATTTTCCCGTTGCTAGTAAGATGAAAGTATGTTCTTTCATCAATGCGTAATCCTCCCCGGAATAAAATAATTGCATCATCAGCTTAAATTTATTCGTCTAAATTAGTAAAACTTTCTCACAAGTAATTTAATCGTTACTAAAATATACACGGCTGGTGACTTAATTAAGAAATAAACTTAATTATCAGCGTGCCTTGTCATATTTTTTAAAAGCCATGATGGACGCCATAGGGCGTAAGAATAATAAAGGATTTTCACATAATTTAATAGCACATGACATTTCCCCCCCAGCCTAAAGTGGGTCAAGAAACTTCAGATGGCGTTGTCGTCGTGGTGAATCACAACATGAGGCAGTGGCGGTCAAGCATCCCAAATTTAGGACGTAATATGAATTGACGAAAAATCAGGCAAAAATCTTAATTTTTAAAAATTAGGTTATCAAGCAATATTTTCTATTGCAAAAACGATTGGAGCTAAAGAATCAATTCAGTGTAGGCTTAAGGGTACGCTGGTGGAAACGGGAAGCTCAAAAAAAATCAATTTGTTTAATGTGCTCATACAAAATAAGAAATAAAAAACTAATCATAATAAAAAAAAATTAGGTTGGAGGGTCGATGCTCCTCTGTCTGGTTGTTTAGCCCAAAATAAATTAATGTTTATGTGGGGGGGAGGGTCCACATAAAAACCTGTGATAGGAACGGGTGGCACTCAAATATGATAGTGTATGCCTACACACGTGCGACCATTTTTACTCACCCCTAAACAAGGAAAAAATACCCTCCAACAAAATCTTTTTTGCTACCAAATTAATTTTCATTCGAGAGACCAAAATAGGCGACCTTTTGTAACTCAATTCTCAATATTGAAAAACTACTCTAAACATAGCTAAACCACGGAGTTATTATATCAAAACAATGTAAATCCTGCAATAATAAACTTACCCTTTTTTCTTGAAAAATTCAGGGTCTTTAACCCTATAGGGCATAACGCAGTTACTTTGCTGTTGGTCACGCTGGTATTTCTTGAGTGACCCCAACCCTATGAGGAGCATAAAAAGTCCTGCTCATAATCTATGAATTTGAATATGCTACTCTTGTATTCTTAAAACCCCCAACAGTGACCTAGGTGAATAACACTTATGTATCTGTGCCAGGAAACTTGTTTTCCTATACCTTTGAACATCAGAAATGGTTGGCACTCGGTTCCTATTAGTGCAGTGGCGGCAACAGAGGGAGGGGGAGTGGGAAATTGTTTTTTTCCCCAGCCCCCCCACCCCCCCCAGTGCGGTGCCAGACCTCTTTTCTGGGGGGGCCAAACGGGGGAACTTTTTGGGGGGAATGAAATTTCTGGGTGGCAAAGTATCAAGTATTAGGAGATTTTCAACAAATTGTTTGTTTTTTTTTTTTTGTTTTTTTTTTTTTGTTTTGTTTTTTTTTTTTTTATTTTTTTTTTTTTTTTCTGTTTTTTTTTTTCTGGCCCCAAAGCGCTGATTTTTTCCCCCAAAGTTGGTATATTGGCCCAAATCGCCGAATTTGCCAAAAAAATCCCTCATTTTTCTGCCCCCCCCCCGCTAGAAGAAAAATGCCGGATTTTTGGCAATAATATCAGCGACCCTGATGCAAAAAATCAGCAATAGGACCACAATTGGTTAAAAATAGCCAACTTTTTTCCTAATGCACTTCCCACCCAAAAAAAAAATCACCCTTCCCCCATCCCGAAAAAGAAGCTGGCACCGCACGGCGATTATAGTGCAACAAGCACGCTGTAGGTGGAGGTTTTGGGATGAAGAGATAAGTGTAAATAGAAAAACATACCTTCGTATACCAAATTTTCGAGAGCCTGCTGAAATTAAACCCTTTCGGTCGCATATTCCAATCTCATTGATCAATAAACCCCCCATCCCAACCCCCCCCCCCACCCAGATCACACAAATAGCATAAAATAAGGCTTCTGCGAGATAGATATTTACTTAAAAGTGTAGCAATGAGCTTGATTAATTTGTTGGGTATTGTTTTTCCAATAGACCTGTTCTCGAACGCTGTTCAAACATTTTATCAGTTGGCAAAGATAAAGAGGCTGCTCAAGTATCGTTCAGACCTATTTGCCGTTTTGTGCGTTGCTTTTGTACTGAGCTACAAAGTTAACACAACACACACACACACCACACCACCCACGGACCACAAACACACATACACACACAACACACGCACTTATTTTCAGATTATAAGAAAATATGCAGAAGATTGAGCACAATTACCATCGGATCAGGGTATTAGATTATTCAATTTGAAAGTTTCATCCATAGACAATGCCGATTAAATTATACTAGTAGATGGTCACTAGATGTCAACGGGGGTAGCGAAGGTGCTTCTGGATGACTATCAATATCAAGAACTTCGAAGTCAGTAGTCTAGCACGGGGGGCGTGTTACTGGTAAAAGGGGGTACGGGGATGTGCGGCCGAGAAGGGTTGCAATTTCAGCGATTTTGGCATATTGAACGGCCCCTTTTTCTTGCAAATTGAGTCAGTGGCGTAAATATCTTTTTGACATTGGGGGGGAGGGGTGATGAAAATGAATGAACCGGGTTTGCTGAAAAGATCCATTATAGCACATGTTGCGCGCGAAGCGCGCTACAAAATTTGGCATTTGAAGCTAAATTGCGAAATGTAAGTGTAATTAGAACAAAATGCGCGCGAAGCGCGCGGAAATTTGCCATTTTAAACACTTATGGAAAATATGAGGTTATTTTTGGCAAAAACACAGGAACGGGCATCAACATTGGAGGGGGATGATAGGTATTGACAATCCCCCCTCATCAAATTATGGGGGGGGGAATATCCCCCCATCCCACCGGGTTACGCCTATGAAATTGGTACATGTAAGAAAGGGTTGCATTTCTGTTGCAGTGATTTTGCAATGTGCAATCAAGTATGAAAAATGTTTACAAACCACAATGTGAAAAAATAGTGTGCCAGAATGGCTCAAATACATTTTAACAGGTTGGGTTTCTCTACAGCTTCTGGCCGAACGAAGAACGAGCCTCCATCGACGAGACCAGGGACGAAGACAACCACTCAGCTTTGTCACGCCCCCGCCTGATACTAACAATCCGGCCCCACTGACCAGAAATAAAAAAAATAACTTTGAGGGCAGTATAAAAGAATGTGTGTGTCAAAAAATTGGCGTCGAGGTTGGGTTTGATTGCAGAGCTGTTGAGGCTTTGACTACTCCGTGAGTCCTTATCTTGTACGGAAGGGCTGATTCATGATCCAAAATGGGATTTGAATAGAGGAAGTCGAGTAAGTATTTCTGAAAGTAAAAATTACCGGGAGGGTATAGGGTCAATTATGTCTTGTCGGACCCATCCAGGACCGGTCCATTTCCCATCCCCATTTTGTCCCATCCACACAGCCTGCACAGCAGTACTGGCACTGAGGGGACATGTGACAAACAGCAAGTGTATGTAGTGGGTCGAAAAAGTACCCTTTACGAAGCCGATATTTCTGAACTATGTCGAATTGTTAGGGAACATGCCGAAAATGTTTATGCAAGGAAGTCGACATGTTGTCAAAATTAGTGCTAACCTTGGCAAAACTGCAAAAAAAAGAAAAGAACGCCAATTCAAACCCATACATAGAATGGACCACAGCAGCAGGCGACGGGCAGGCGTCAAAAAGCTAAATCACAAAAGTTGTGACCGTACACTCATTCTTAACTGTGTAATCTATGGGAAAATCACAAAATTTGGTTTGGACTATAGAATCCCAAAGACAATGGGAAAAAGAACCTATGTTTAATCTTTGATACTTATGTTACCTGGTATGATAACTAGATGTTATGGAATAAAAAGCGCATTTTGTAATTGACCCTCCGTTGTCAAAGAAGCCTATAAATACATGTTGGATACAGCAGGCATTGACACTGCCCCGGTCACAAAATTTTGAACTAATCTGGCAACATACATTTGTCCATAACCGGCCCAATTTTGCACGACAGGACATGAGGGACCCCTCATTTTTAAGTTAAATAATTAATTCTTTCAATGAAAACAATTTTTTAGTTAGAAATTTCCAACTCAAAATTTTCTTGGTTAACCCTACCATACAATCAGTACCCAAAACTGATGGTGGACCAAGTCTAGGTATAGTCCAGAGAGGTTGAAGGGGTAGCGCTCTCTGCAGTGAATGCGGTTCAAATTTTGAAATTGGCGCCCCCGCAGCCCTGATGTCGCATGCATATGGGTGTAAATTACGGGTTGACTGAACTCCAATACCTAATGGTCCGCGTGACTTACCTCCAAAACAATTACACACTCACCATACAATGGCGGAGTTCCAAGGAGATGGTTGCACCTAGGGTCATGCAGGTTAAACTTTTAATCTAAATATTTCCAGGTATATCGCAAGATTTTCATTGGGCTTAGACATTATTGGAAGTTTTCCTTCTGAACCAGTAAAAATTTTAAAGATTCAGATCGGCAACGGTGGAAAAATCATTGGCATGGGTCGACCTCTGAGCCGTATACTTGAAGAGAAAAATCTATCTGCAGATAAGCATATTAACGAGACCGCGCACATTGTCGGCGCGTTGTTTTGTCTGTGGGACATCATCCACACACCAAGTGCGGTCAACACAATGGACCATTTTCACCCGGAATCAACCAAGAATCACTGAAATATCTAATGTCCATTGAAGCAAATGTAAGTTCTGTAATTGTTAGTAGTAACAATTACAATCCAGTCTATGTTGCGTTAGCCGTGAATTCATTCAGGGGAACGATCTTCGTTACATGTTATTGCAAATTATGTTTTTTGAGGTGTAGGGGGTGTAGCCAGGTTGCTCGGCCGCCCATCCTAGACTACATAGCCCTTCTAACCGTAATGGGGTCCCTTTACGGTTAGCATATTTCGAACAACCTTATAACTTAACTTCAGTGAACTATCGGAAAATTAAGCACACACTTAATAGAATCGCCTCGCGCAGCGTATTGTACCCAAGCCAATGTCGATTAATCACTGGCGAAGGGATAGGATCGGTTTCGAAGTTTGTCGAATCTCTTAACGTCACAATGGGCGCGGTAATTTTGTATTGTCACATTCGCCGGGATTCCATTTAGCGCTCATAACTTACATTTTCCGATCTCTGTACAGGGCTTTATGCAATGTCGCAGGTCACTGCAGGTTGGAATCTTTTTGCGTTGGGACTCACCCTCTTAATCTCAAGCTAGAAATTTGCAATTTTCAAGAACACCACGGTAACAGATTTACTTCATTTAAGACTGTATTCCCTTATTCTGTAGTAGGGTTCTTTTTATGGGAATCTACTTTGTGTATTCTAAAACTCTAAATTGTATATTTTTTGTTCTAACAACTACCTGTACAGGAACGGAGTCATACTGAACTTTTCGGCCATTTTTCAGACCGAGTCGTTCATCATTCAATCTTTTGCATTTCACTTTATACTAATCACCCTCATTTCTAGTATAACCACACGACATTACATAAGCCAAATCGTGTAGCACGAATCCACGACAAGAATATCTCCAAAATACAGACTTAATATATTATTTTCATCGAAGCAAACAGAAATTCAGGATGAAAATAACAATTGACAAGTAGTGTGCATGATACTACTGCGCCATTAAGGTTATTTTTGGTCTTAGTTGTAATTGACTTCACGAGCAGCACTGTGCTCGGGCAATATACACGTTACGACCGTGCTTGCATTGCTATCGGCTTCCTTTCATTCAAATATTTCAATGCATTATATCTGGCCTTTTACAACGTCGTGCCCGAAACCCCCATGGGCTCAAAACACTAAGGTTCCCGGTTACAAAGCCAAGTCCAAGATTTTGATCAAGTCTAGTAAGTATTCTGTCAGCCCGCGGCCTAGAATTACACCCTAGCCGCAATGCGACAATTTCACACCGCGTAAGAACGTGGAATTTATTCAGCCGGAGCCTCGTACGTAAGTATCTGAAAATAACTTCGCGATTTTCCAAGATTTCCCTTCACACCTCTATGAGCAGCCTGAATTCAATTTTAGCAATCTACATGAATCAAGGAACCTAGTCAACCACCATTTATCACTATATTTGTGGAATTGAATGCAGAGAGAGGAAAGATACGAAACCAAATCGAGTCAAAATTTGTGTGTGTGCTCTGTTCGGCGTAGAATCGCGTTCATATGTGGCATTGTTCATGTTTTTGCATTGAAAATTCAGCCATTTTTGTAAACATATTGATGTCATAATGTTCAGCGGGAACTTCGAGAAATTTGGCAACCAACTCTATCATCTGTAGTTTTCTCCCTCATGTACATGATGTAGGAGATCGATATATACACAATGTCTCAGTTGTTGCAGAGTTCACGGACTATCCGAGAGAGGTAAAAATAATAAAAATAACTATGAAAAATACAGATTATAAGGTAATTAAGCTGTACATTATGCGCAAAGCATGCTCGACATCAATTTTCCCAAGGTTATTAATCATAACTCCCACCGGTCCCAGCCCCGGAAAGTGTTAAAAAGATGCTTAAAAGAACCAGAATATTCCGGAAAGCCGTGGTCAATAATGATCATAACTGCGGCCCCATTGATATTAATTAACACTAACCTCTGTCTCCACCAATGTACACAAATGGCCGAACCTTTGACACAAACAAATGATTTAGACTCTTAACTCGGTATTGGACCGCAATTATGTTTATCAGAAATCACACGTCGACAGATATTAATTACCTGTGGTGATCATGTCTGATAAGCTCCTAAATATAAGTAGCTATAATTAAGCTTAGCACTGGCTTGGGGAATTTTTCACCGGGCCCACATCCCATTTACAAGTCAGCTTCAGCTTTTTAACCACAGCTCTCAGCTCATCTCAATCGGTGTCTGGATCTGTCGCACAGTCGTGACAATATCCATTATCGAGTTTTTTTTCCTGTTGGGGGTCCACATTCAGCAGACGTGCTTCCATGGTAAGTGACGGGGCCTCGAACTGCCGGCGCTAACTACAATACTTTTCTCCCTTCTCTCAATTTCCCCGAGGGCATCAACATTTCCTGGGAAGGGCTTCCCAAATTCCTAGTTCCAATAATTGTAACTTGCCACCTATACCTTTTACACTTGGGACTGTTATCCTTGGCGTCAAGTTACCCTATCACAGGCTATAGTTTAAGTCTCATAACTAGGCTCTGGTGCAATCATGTGGAAGCTCAACTTACAAAGACAGCGGTGCTTAAAACTTACTGAAAACATCTTCTGACGCTAAAATCAAGCATGTGTTGGTCTGATGTATATGTAATTCCGCGCCAACATGATGGTATCCTAATCACAACATATAATCACACATAACAGAAATTGTCCTTTAATCGTCAAGTTGCCTCAAATAATGCCAGATTTGTGATGTTTGAACAATCTAGTCACTTCCGCTATAGACGACGGAGCAAAGTTCAGGTCACACGGTGTGCGACAAAAAAAAGCAAGCCCATATCGATATCTTCCGTGCGTCCAGTGAGCGATTTGTCTTGCGCAAGAACCAAATATGGACCCGATTCAAGTTCGTCTACGCATCCTCACACGAGTACACGCTCCCCTCACGCCGACTGGAAAGGTCTATACATGTCCCGCTAATATACCTTGACCCCGTGTTGCCCCCTGTTTTGACCCAAACACAGCAATCTGAACTTTGCAGTGGTTTCAAAAAACCCACCGTAGAGTTGATGCCTTGGACTTAGGCTCCGAATAAAAATTGTTGGGAGTACCACCCCCACCCGAATTCGATTAGGAAAAAATATCAGCCTTTGACAGCTTTTTTCTAAGACTTCAACAATTATGGCATTCCGATGTAAAACCTTTGAAAAATACTTCTTAGCAATAAGTGAGTCTCAGAGCCCTGTAACGTATGCAGCCTGATTAGAGGTATATTTTGAAATGTCATCTCTTATATATCTGAAGTCAAACTTATACCTCGTTTTTCCGTTGCATGACCTGAGATACTGATCATTGAATGACATATTGTCTTGAAAGACATGAAGCTCAGGTCGTGCTAGCAGGTGACTACCCAAATTCCCCACTTTTGTCTGCCAGTGTGTATTGCTTTTAGCTATGGTACCTCGTATGTGTATAGATGACCACTGGGTGACTGTCACCACGCGGTTCTAGCTAGGGTGGCAAACTTTTGTGGTCCTGTACATCTTAATGTGTGAAATTGTTAAGAAAAATCAAATTCTGATTGAATAATTGTGGCTCCAATTGGTTTTGAAATTTGTTTGAGACCATGACTCAAATTAACCCTGCGAGTCGCCTGCGTGGAAACTAAGAGTGACGCAGGTTGGGCATGCACACCCACTGCCCAGCGTTAGCTTACATCTAGCACCCCCTTTGTGGACCATGTGACTTGGTGACCTCCCCATGTTAACAAACCCTATGTATCAGTCATGACCACATGTACAAAGCTTTTGTGAAACTCATATATTTTTCCCACCTTTCTTCCATCAAAAACCTTCTTGAATTTTGTGTAGCTGAAGAAAGTTCATCTCCACTTTTGTCTCATTGTCTCACTATAGTCTTGTGTTCAAAGACTTGCCTCGCAGTTCTTATCCACCACACCGCCGTGCGCGCCGAAGGCGCGTTTGCGAACGCCCGGAGGCTTGAAGGCCCGAGCCTTGAGCTGGTCCAGAGAGGGGGCAGGACTCACACAAATTGAACTAAAATAATCAAAGCCTTATAACAGGCATCATTAGGCGAGCAGTGCAAGCTTTCAAAAGTGCGTTATTATATTCCGAGTAACCCCATTCCCCTCGGTACAACAAAACACTACCATTTACATTCAATGGCCAATTATATTAGGATTATGAAACTGATTCGTTGTGGTCAAAAAAGTTTCGCTGGCGGGGTTGTCTTCTTTTGGGCCATAAAAACCCTATTTTTGGTGCAAAAAAATAAGAAAAACACATGATTTTTTAATTCTTAAAACTCCAAAAGCCACTCTCTGATACATAAGTTACCTTTTTTGTTTTAGATCTACATTTAAAAACAAAGTGCAAAACAGCCAGATGATATTTTTGCTGCACAACATTCCAGCTTACAGGGGTATTTGTGGGGTACGAAGAGGTAAATTTTTTGGCTAAAAAATCAACAAATAGTATTTTCTCTTTCCTTAAAATGGACAAACACACAACTTGTATGAGTAACCACCATGAAATGCATTATCTTTTTTATAGATTGTATTTACTATCATATTGTGTGCAGTGCCCCACTCAACGCACTTTTGCCGCTTTATTTAATATGACCAATATGGCTAAATGTTGTTTTTCTCTTTTTGCCATAAAAAGGCCATTTGTGGTGAACAAATTGAGAAATGATAATAATATTCAAAAATATATTGCTTCGGGGGCAATTTAACTGAAAGATTAACACTTATTGTTCCTTTTTTTGGTAGACTTATGTTGTAGCTCTCCATTGTTCACAACAACTAGTCTTTCTGCTCAACAAATATGGTGACAACTGAATTTAGTTTTAGTTTTTTTAATTTTGTTCCTAAAATACACAAAATAATAACAATACAAATGCATTTTTGGCAAACTTAATAGTTTGATATACAATGGATTACCTTTTTCTGCACAGCTACAAATTTACTGCATAGCTTTCCATTATTACACATCCTGCAGTAATTTTTTGAAAAGTTACCTAATAGTTACCCTAGGGGGGCCCGTTCCCAAAACTTGTATATAAAAAATCCAATTTTCTTAGTAAGCTCAACATTAATCTGAAATGTGTTGTAAAATGTCTCGAAACAATCAAAATCCACATGACCTAAACTGTAAATAACTGGTTATCCCTCCTGTGGCGTTCACGCATTGTGTGTGTGTTTTTTTAATAAGTGTTTTCAACAGCTTTTGATCGTTCATTGTTTTTTGAACTGGTTCCATGAGAAAATAAGTTGTCCAAGAATTGCATTAAAAATACAACTTTCCCCGTGCGTAGCGGCATAACCTGACCAGCTTTTTACGACTAAAAAATATCGGACAAAGCCTCTTGTTCTTCATAGGGGTGGCCCTGTTGTCGAAGCTGAGCACACCGGTACATTTTTTGTTTTTTTTTCCGGAGAGTTTTAAAGACTTTCCGTGTCGGATTGTGGTAACAGGTCAATCACACTTATTTTGATACAGGTCATCGTTGCCCTGAACCCAGATTCCTGACTGCACTGTTGGATTGAAGCGCTGTATACTTTGGCAACTTCCTTCGCTATGGCCCTGTCCTGCAATGTTCAGCCACATTTCGTTTTTTCCCCAATATTATTTATTTGTAAAGCTGCTAACAAATATAATGTAGCATCAAATATTATAATGGTTCATATGTCACACCACACCTTAGAAATGCTTATTATTACAATTTTAAAAACAAACTTGCGTTTCACTTAATTAGCTTTAATTCTCCTAGTTGCGTATCATCAAAATTTAACATAGGTCGGGACAAGTTTTCCCTTCCGCAGTTCGGTTAAGAGAACAGGAGAAGGCATTCCACAAAATTAAGAGGGGAAACAAGTAAAAAAAGTAGAATTGAGGGGAAAATCTCCCTGCGGACCACATGAAAAGAACTGAGAAGCGCAAGTAGGACAGACAGGGGGTCGCAACCTGAGAAAGGAAAGGGATAGGGGGGTAAGACAATTGTCCCAAATAGATTGCGGTCCATTGCAAACAAATAGTCATGCTTAATATGCCACAGAGATTGTTTTCAATACATATACCTTCCACGCATAGTAATTCGTCCCACAATCAGATGATCAATTTTTTGTTTTGGCAATCATTATACTTATTGCAATTTTCGGTGGACTTGATGATTTGGTGTGTTTCTCTATCTACAATCATTTTGAATCGTAATGATTGATGGAAAACTGCTGTCCAATTTACGTTGTACCCCGATAGACAGGACTCCTGTCCCTTTAGCCCTGTAGCATTATATCAAGGAGTGGTATGATTAAAATAATTCATAATGGCCGTTTCTAAATTTGTCGGTGCCTTCTATCAAAACAAGAAAATAGCCCTTATCCGGACATAACACAATCGTCACTAAATCTCCCAGAATTCCAATACTCCATTTTTTTCATTTAAATGAAGATCTTCATAAAGGTGTCAACTCTTCAGCATTAAATCAAAATTCATCTGTCGACCTTCATTTAAAGAGGCTAAGTTCGTTACATACTCTACTAAATTTCTTAGAGTCAAATCTATTCGATTTATATTTCATCTTATTTTTATTACCAAATTTTAATCTGTCTTGAATTTGTCCCCCTTATAAGCGACTCCCATTGATAATTTTAATCTAAGAATTTAGAGGGTAACCTTTGCTCTGGAGGAATCTTTGTAGGAAATCTACCAACAACCCTTTTTTCCTCAGTATCATTAGGAAATGGACATCTTCTAACTTACGTCAAAAGGTGATTTTTCAAGCATGCCCAAGACACTGAGTATGTAATTCTTCCACCACAAAATTCATCTTTGAAAAGCAATATGCCAAAACACATACGAACCTATTGAAACAGGCAAAACCCTACAAGAGCTAAAAAAGTCAAAACTTCCAGAGTTTTGCGAACGGATCGAGAATAATGTTTTAGGGCTTTATTTTTGCTCCGAAATAATATTTTTTTTCTTGCCCCATTTTTTTTCCAAAAAAAATAAAAAATATCACCTTTTGCCATTTGCAAAGCATACAAAATTTGTAAAATCGCACAAGACTTGGTTAAGTTAACGTAAAAATCACACAAAATTATGTGAAATCTTATTCTCACAAAGTACCCGTGTACTGCCACGAACTAACAAACATAACCCTGACAGATAGCTATAACACTTTCTACTTACCCAGATTTTAATTCATAGGTTGTACAAATTTTATATCCCTGTACAGTGCAGTGGTTATTGCCATTATAATAAATGTAGGGATGAGTGTAACCTTCTTCTTTTTATCCAAGTGGATGTCAAGTCTGGGGTAAACGTGGGGAAATGCCAATTGACCAATTTATAAAATAAGTACCTTTGGGCAAAGTCAATTTTGCAAAAGCATACAAAAATTTGGTAAACATCGCACAAGATTTTTTAATATATTTGTTTGTTTGAAAAAACAAACACAAGATTCTTCTAATCACAAAATCTCAAATCAGAAATTTGTAAAACCTCCGCCAATAGATTCCTAAATTTCACAGAATTACTGTTAATTCGCAACGAGTTTGTTAAACACAAGTTTCTGTTAATGCACAATAATTCTGTTAAATTCCACAAGAGTTTCCATAAATCGAACCAAGTCTACATCCACCATCGCATAAGAATTTGTTAATTAGCAAGGCATATTCCTTGAAATACATATAGGGGCTTGATCTAGTCTGATCATGATAATAAAAAATCTTGGAGGTAATTTGGTAGAATTGAAGTTGAAATTTGCACATATATTCTCAAAAATCATCATCATCATAAACTATTATTCAAAGCAATCCGCGGTTAACATCATTGGTATCTGTTAGATTTTCATAGACGATTGAGATTTCCACTTTTCGCCTCCAGTGGGACATGGGGCGTTTTTTAAGCGTTGAGGTATGACATATTGATAACATCGTCTCTAAAATCTCTACCTTAGATAGGACATTTAAACGGATCTCAAAAATCTATTTCTCTTTTCTGCCCAGAGTGCAGTTTTCTTGGATTGGTTGGACTAAATTCGGCCAATTTGACACTGTTGACATCATAACCTAAACTGATGCCAAGCTATTTCCATTATTTTCAGCTATCTTTATAGGTCAATCTAAAACATGGGATGTTTTTCAAATGTTTAGCTAAAGTTTAACCTTTATTCAGGTTTAAAACCTATTTGAGAGAAACCTATATTTTCGATTCACTCAATATCACATAAACCATGATCTCTCTCGGCAGGTCCGTGAGAAATAGACAATTCGTATATAAATCAAGGCATTTTTCGCTAAATCTTTGATATGAAAACAACAGTGTCTAAAGATATGAATCCCTCCTCCATTTCGTGTTTGCTATAACGCGTACGTGTGTTCCCCTTTAAGGTTGCCCTTTTCGTCCTATAACTTATGGGGTATAATCGTAAAACCTTGTTTTACGAACATGCTAAAATCTGATCTTTTGACTTTTTTTGTATTTTTTTTTTTGATTTTTCTTTGAGCAAACTCGTTAGCTTGTTCCCCACTCCTCTAATTGGGCCCTTCAGCAGTTTCTCAAGTGCTGGTATTTTATAAAAAACATAGGGAACCGCCGGTCCGATAGGTTCTGTGTCCGAGGTATGACCCCTAAGTTAACCTACCACCCCTGAATGACCTTTGGCATCCTCGTTGTGTTACCCTCCTAAGACGCTTTGTCCTCATGTAACAGCAACAGTATCCAAAAGGTGCTCTATACTATCGTTTGACACACTGACGCCACGCGACACCGCTGAACTTATCCGCGACATATAGGTCCTTTCCGATTGCATTGACAACCTAAAGATGATATAAAACTTTGAAAGTTAATCTGCCCTGTACTCACTCAAACTACTATTAATACTAAAACGGGACTAATTTAAATACTGCGAAGTCCTATAAGATACTACCTGTACCAGAATACGGGTAAATATGAATTTTTTGAATTTTTTTCTTCATCTTTTAGAAACTAAATTACCATTTTTTTAATCAAATACCCTCGCTTTTATACTATTTTCCTGACTGCTTCTTGTTAAACATGAATCAAAAACATCTCCAGGATGAGAAGGTCCTTATCCAGTACCACATCCAATGTTTCCAGTGCTTTGATCCGTGTGTATTTCTCCCCTCTCACCCCCTTTTTCATTTTTATAAAAACCAAACACATGGACTTTCTTTGCAACTTTGGACATAAACCACCTGCTAAAAGTTTTCGGCTCTCCCCGACAATAATATTAATATAGGATCTATAAAAGCCATGATGCTACTCCACGTCAAAATTGGTGCTCTTTGGTCTTCTTTCTTAAGAAATTCCTAATTTTCCTTAATTTTAGCCAAAAAAAGACCTTTTTCCCCTTCTTCCCCCAAAAACCACCCCAATTTAATAGCAACTTTTTATCCAAAGTAGCATCTTCGACTATTCATACGCATCTAGAAAATAAAGAATCTATGATTTAACACAATACCGCACACATCACGATCCTAGTCGTGTTTTGGCCTTAACAATAAAAAATCCCAATGAATTTGATCTTAACATTTCATTTTAGCCCAAAAAGAGTTTTTTGGGCGAAAACACCCCTTGCCTACAATTTTTTTTAAACCCACAACCATCTATTTTCGTAATATCTACATTATTAGTCAATTATCATTCCGATAAAAACAGTTGGTTGTATTTTGTTGTACCTGCAGGGGAGGGGTTTTTCCCGACCAATTTGCAGGCCTGACCGCACATCACACTAAATTTGTTCTCATGAAATTTAAGGCCCAGACAATGTTTCACACACAGGGTCCTCTGTCACATTAGTCGCACATTTTTTTTTCTTCTACGTATCCGAGATCACAAACGGTTGGACCAATTCTACTTCCAATATTGTACATCATACTGCTTTTTTTTGGTTATATGCTTCCATGTTAGAAAGAAAACATTATGATAAATCGATCAATGATCGGGTCCATCACCACCTTCAAGGGCTGATGGTAATGTCAGAATTCAATTCCGAATTCCTAAGGCTGAGATGTCCCCAGTTATCGCCCTTTGAATCGAATCAGAAATAGTTGAGTTCACTGCAGATTTGTTAAACAACCTAAATATGCCAGTCTTCCATGCAACCACTGACTGAAAAAAGGTAACTTGGTAACATATATGTTACAGTATGGTTGCATTTTAACTCTCCACAGGCCAATCTTGGTCAGGTCTAGCACAGTGGGAGGGAATACCTGTGCCATTCGATTGATCTTCGTTGTGTTGTGCCAAGGTTAGACACTTATCATGGAAAGTGCGATTCAAGTTTCGCAGCATTTTCACTTGGTGCATTTTGTTGTTACTGTTTTGCTTCAATTTTTGCAAGAAGTAACCTGCAACTTTAAGAAGCCATTGTTTTTTCATATTTTTCTTCTTTTTATTTTTGTATATGTTATTCTCTTAAAATGGGATGCAGGAGTACTTACCGTATTTTTGTGGATTAGAATCGTACTCACAACATCAGAGATGATTTACATGTTTTGCATATCTTTGCAATGGTGTCTCTATGTCTGTATCGTTGTTTGCAAAATTGGCAAATATAGAACCACTGGTCGGTATTCACAAAGAAGTTAATCCATGCACTAACTCTTGATCTCAGTGACTAGAGCTTGGGAGTTAAACCACGTTTAATTTCCTACTACCGTTTACCCGTGGGGATTCTTTGTTTGTTTAACAACGCCGGTACACGGTCATCAACGACTCGCCCGAATTTTGCTTTCCACGAAATGCATTCCTACTAAACAACTATGCTTCCATAACATGTCCGTAAATCAGGTTACCACCCACACCTGCTTTGTATTCGATCATATCATTTATCATCTTCACAACCATAAAATGTTGTTTGTACCTACATTATGTTTTTAATCCAAATAAAAGCATTGAATATCCCAAAGACCCCAAAACGAAATCACTTATCTTGGGCGTACCTCCTAATTTTGTTACCGAGTTGGTCCCTTTTAGCTGAATTACCCCCGGCGTTCCATTTATCTCTTCGCATAGAAGATCTATAACACAGATTAACAACTCGCTACCGTACAAGAACCTACGGTAACGGGGATTCCCCTGTTTACCGTAAAGTCGGAAACAACCCTTTCAACAGGAAGGCGCATTCGAACTTTTACTTTAGCTTTTCACTGACGCGGGTAAATTTCTGGTGAAATTTGACTTCAGAATTAAAATAATATTGAAAAAATTGAGTATGTTTTTACTGACGTGTAAACGTGTAGTGAACATTTTCTAAACGGACAGTGACCCTTTGTTCTTGTACACGTTTCACAACGTTACATCGTCCCAGCACTATATAAGTCCTACAGTAAGACTAAACAATGTGACTAACTTGAGACTAGGACTTTGTATAGGAATAACAAAGTATGTCCTTGTATGACTTGTTAGTCCATGGACTGACTAACATGGCTTAAAAAAGTGGGGAATCTTGTGAAACCTTCCTTCCCACCAAATTTGGCAGTTTGAGGGAACTTGGCCAGTTGGAGGGCCAAAGTTTATACATAAGATATAATGGGAAATCTGTGAGAAATTTCCCGGGAAAATTACATTTTTTCAACCCCTGCTGACTAACTTTGTGAATACGGACCACTGTGTTTACTTGAAGGAACAAAGGCTCTTCTGGCATCAACAGACTTAAAGGTGCTTGTTCCGATCCAGGTCTATTGTGTTTTCTACTTGATATGAAAGCTTGGCACTAGCACATACGCCCCATCAAGTACTGTGGGAAACAAACTTGCAGTTTTGATGGTAGAAGCAATAATGCATATTGCAAAGCCCTATTCAATACTGTGCTAATATTGATGGTTAACCACTAAAACGGTGGTTTTTCGTTCATATCTTGGGTATGAAATGGATTTGAGGGCTCATATTTCAGGACGACAATGAGAAAAATAGGGCCTTTCATCTGATATCAAAATCGATACTACTTCCGGGTAAATCAGGGGGGTCCAAAGACGATCGGAACACGCCCCTTTAAGCAAGACTTTGAAGAAATCCAGCAATTTCACCCACTCCATATAAGAGTGAAATACTTGTTAACTCTGCATTTCACTCTTTAAAAAAATATTCTATTAGGAGTGAAGTTGCTCTTCAATTTTCTGTTTCAAAAATATTCAGTTTTATTTTCAAGATTTTAATTTTAAGATTTTTAATCTCTTCAGAATTCTGGTCAAAGAGGCCTCTTGAAAAAGTGTATGTCAAACTTGCTGAATGAACTCATTAGAATTCCTGAGAGAATTGAACAAAACTATGATAACCTGACAAGCCAACCCATAGAGAAACTGCAAATGGCGCATTTCAGATTGGCTACTAACCCTATATCAACCCTCACTCCCTACCTTGTCCTGGGCAGAGTTCTAATGTGGTTTGGGATATATGCGTATGGTACGCACTGATATTGGTTCGCTTCCATGAATATTTTAGCAAAATGTTGCTTGTGACATTCTTCTTACTATGTGAGCATCAAATTGGCAATGTGTGGTGTGCTCATCACACACATGTCGACTGAAAATGTTAAGATTTTGCCAAAATATGCCCCAAGACATAGCAGAAAAACACACAGTGAAATATATAGGTACCATACTCGGGTTGCTTGTCAACTAACAAAAGACTAACAAGCGGATGCGACATTTGTGGAATGCTGCTTCATCTCAAAAATTGTCAAGAGGAAAATCAACCTTTATCAGCTTTACAAAAATACATTAAGTTTCTCAAAGTGACAAAAAACTTTGCTTTGAGATTATGTCGATGATTAAGTTTGTGTTTGTGTCAGATTCAAGGATGGAAAGGTATACATGTAGGATAATACAACAAATGAAGTATAAAAGCAGAATCCTTGGATCTAATCTTCTACAGGTACAATACATGTTATCATCTTTGCAAACTTTTACTAGAATGCCCTGATATCATCTAGCCCAAACACCATTCACTAAATTGCAAGCAATTACAAAATACTGTAAAAGTGGGAAATGTTCGCGACTACATTAATTTTCGCGCTTCTTGCGCACTTCTGAGCTAGCGCGAAATTAAAACCCGCGAAAATTTTTATTTTGTTTGTAGGTCTATGTAGGATAGCTGAAAAGAGCGAATTTAAAAACAAGCAAAAATGTTAAAAATTGCTGAAACGCGAAAATTACACGCGCGAAAATTATCACTTTTACAGTACCACATAATACCACCGGCTTTAGGATGGTTAGACTCCAATTACCGACAATATCACTGCACAAAATTACACTGTGGTATATTGTGGTAATTGGCTGCTACCACACCATACATGTACCAACTCATTTAAATGTAAGATTCACCGGATTAGCCAAAAAATTACCACAGCAGTTTTTGTGTAAATTGTGGTAATTGATGGCTTCACAATGTTTCACCTTGAATTTGGTTAATCAGGCAAAAGTATGGGGGCGGGAAATATTAGCCATACCACTGGCTCCTAGAAGCGTGGGAAATCAGCCATAGGTGAACATGCTAAAAATGTAACTTTGACAACCCATCAAAATGGTGGGACTTGAAACTTTGCTAGGGTATATTTTGCGATGGTTACATTGCTGATTACCAACAGAAATACCACGCTTGCTGAAATGCTTGAACTACATTAATTACCACAAGGTCCCACACTGTGTGCACAATCACACAACTCAGACCACAGATGCTGATGGCGAGAACTAATGAAACACACCAAAATTACCACATAAAAGGGTGGTGTTTAATTAACCACAAATTTACACAAAATGCCATTGGTGGTTTCCTGTGGTAATCAGTTGTGTTAGGGTATCGAGATTGATTGCGGCTAGAGATTATTAGTTATAGGTGAAGCGAGCTCTGATACGGGGAATTATCATGCGCGAAGCCCAGGCGGGTGCAGCCGAAGGCTGAACCCGGTTATGGGCTAAGCCATGGTAATTCCCCGTACATCAGAGCGACGCTGAACCCGATAACGAATTATCATACCACTAAGTCATTCTAAATATATTAATAATAACATAGGGTGTCTGTTCTTTATTGAAAACCTATATTTTTTTCAAAAGTTAAAGTATTATGTTTGTGACCAACGCGTAGAAGGAAATAATCACACCCGCTCGGTAAATGGATCAGGCGAGTAGCTGGTCCACCGACCTGATATAATGACGTAGTACGACGCAGAGCACACGCTCAACTGACCGGATACGCAAATATATCCGGCAGGCTGTACCCTGATCTCTCCTTAGTGGCAGGGGGGGCCGGCCAAGATAGCATTTTTGCCGTTCCACTAGATTTTAGCACGTAATCACTAAAACTGACAAATATTTACGTCGAAAATATGGTTGATATCAATATTTTTCCACTCAAGATCCGTTGGAGTTGAAGAATCAAATCCAGTCTAAAGTATTGTTTTTGGTATGAATAACGGGTACAACGGGTCCATTTTGACGAGGCTCGCTTGACCTTATGTTCAATCGCAGAGTCACCGCTACTTATAGCTGCGGACCATGTACAAGGCCGGTACCAGGTAGCCCCAGGGTAGCCTATGCACCACCGTTGAATGATTCGTTGACCTGCATGTGGCACTCCTCTCATGTCCGGTCTTTAAAAACGATTTGATGATATTTTGCAGCACAATTATGCACCACCGACTAAACTAAAGCAAGGTAATTTAAATCGGCCACGGCTCCGTACGGGAATTCCAACTAGCCACCACTGATCATTTATAAAACCGCGCAGTGACTTCCAAATTCCGGTTCACTGTTCAGGCTGTCCAATGACTCGTTCGGCAGGTTTGCGCTATGAATGAAGCTGGACGCCACCGCCTGCTTAGTGGGATGATAAGGCTAATACCCCTTGCAACTCTTTCCCCTATTCCCGATACCCTCAGTTTTAGTGCTAATGGGAACAAAATTATAAACTGTACAATACATCTCTGCTGCTAACATTTTCTATCCCCTTTCATTGAAATTGGTCCAGGTTCATAATCTGGATTTGCTATTTCATAGGTAACCAGGGTTCTTAATTACTGGTATTATTATGTATTGGAATCCTGACTCAGACTGGAAAAGGAGTTTTCATGGGCCAAAGGTATGCGCTGCATGATAATTACATGTATTTGTACATGTATGCAGACCAATATGCACATGGTGTCTGAGTCAATTCTTGTGTGATATGCGATATGATATCACACTGCAATTATTAAACTCTAAAAAAATTAGCCTGATTTTGATGAAATGCGGAGAAATGTATGCCAGAAAATATAGTTCCCCTCAAAATAGTCTTTTTAAAATGAGTGTGGTGAGTACCGTCTTGATTTTTTAAAGTTTCTTAAGTGTAGATTTCATTGATTGAAATCAAATCTACACCAATGAAACTTATACATGTTTAATTTACACGTAATTTCAGTCAGATCTATCATGAACCAACCTTAATGCTCAAAGGCAATAATAGGCAGTTTTCCTCAATGTCCAGCAGGGCACTCAATAGGGCACTCATCGCATTCAAATGATGCCTTGGCATTTACCTCTCTAATATAAACAGGCATCATTCACTTGGGTTCTGAAGGTTAGAGGTCAGGTTTTTCTTGCCCTCTAAGGGGGCTTTTTTTCACTAAAATGCCCAGGAGGCATTTGTCAGCACTAAAAAGATTGCCTATATTGCCTTTTGTCCTGTTGGGTTAACCCCTGGGACACTACTGGGTGATTTGATGGTTATTCATAGGGTTTATATGATGGAATTAGCCAATCAGAGACTGGTAAGAAAAACTTAAAGGTGCATAACAGCCTCAGTAGGTCAACATTTATGCAGGAGTCAATTTGAAGCGTGTACCCACCATCCTCCACGGGTCGCAAATATCGCCGCCGACTCGACGTCGAAGCTTCAGGTCAATATATTTCTTGCTATAGTGAAGTCCTGGGTTCTTTTTTTATTTTCATTTGGTGAAGCTTTACCTATAAGGTTTGAAAGGGTGAAGCTTTGACGTTGATGATTTTGATGATTCCTGGATAAGACGTCGTCCATTCCGTGGTCGAGTCGAAACAGCGAATGTGCATGCCGCACCAAATCCTCACAAAGCACCATGAAGAATCACCGCCGTCCGGCGGATCACCGACAAAGAGAGCGGCAGCACGCACTTTGAAACTAAGAACAAATTGGGTGTAGTTATTGTTATCAAATCAATAATTGTTGGACGCACGGGGGGTATCCACTTACCACGCTGCTATCAGGTTTGAAGTGGTACAACTATCAATGGGTTGTATTGAAAGAGTAAATGATAACTTTTGGAAATCCGAGATCATGACTGATCAAACGGTTTAGCTTTATGTCTACCTCACTGTTTTGTACACTTTACTTCAAACAAAATCGATGTAAAATAATTGACTTGCGATCACCTGATGCCGGACTAACCCCTGGGCTTGTAACGTTAATGGGCCTTTCTCAATTTATATTTCCAAGGATGAAAAACGACAGTAAATATTGTAATCACATAGACCTTTAAATAAAAACAAACCTGTATGACCTATAAGGGTAGTCCCCCTACATCAGATAAGACTGAAAATAAATTAACAAATGCCTGTCTTCAAGCAGAAATTATAAAATTAAATTACCAGTTTATAATTTAAAGTAACTTAAGCCCATCCCGTCCATCACACCCGCCGTAGTCGGCGGCCAACACCAGCAAAGGAAAAGCAAAGAGATAACGGGTGAAATACCTAATACAAAACAATATGGACATGAGATAAAGATGGCGAGTTTGATTGCGGTTGAAAAGGCTAACCTATATATCCTATCAGCAAAGATCGGAGCAATTAGAGCCCAGGAATCTTTTCCACCTCCATGTGACAAAATCCGACTCGCGCACTGAATGGAAAGAACGTAACCAAACTACATGGGCGTAATGGCCGGCATAGTCGACGGTTTTCCCACGTTGTCGTCAAGGGTTCCATCCACGTGCCTATTTGAGCTTTGCTATTTTCTCGATACTTGTCTTTCCATATTTAACTCCTTACTAAAAATTTATGATTATTATTTATTCTGCGTATATTTTAGGTTTTGTTTTTCGGTTTTTAACTTAATTTTGCGTACACTTTGGTGTTTATTAATTTGCGTAATCGTCAATGATCCTGAACGAGCTTGTTGTGAAAACGGAGCTTGATGTAAAAACGTTCAATCCCTCCGAGACGTAATAGCTTTATGTGTGCCGCTTCTACCGATAGCGCACATTCGATCGTTCTTGTTTGACGGATGATCCTGGAAGACCCTTCTTATTGATCCGATTGTTTGTGGTTTTAGCTTCAAATATGAATATGGGGAATTTTCAGCATTTAATGATTTTCCCGGCTCTAAACTCAGTGTCACAATGTTGATTTTAACCAGCGAAGATGGTATTTGAACGAAGAATTACTGGAATCAAAACTTTGCAACAAACCTGACGAAATAAACGGGCGGCGGAAAAATAAACGGCTTCTTTGGGAAAAGCATTTATAATTGAATCACACAACCTTATAGTAGGGCCTCGTAAAGGAATAACAAACACGTTTCAGCAGCAACTCAAAGGTTAATCTTGATCATTAGCTCATCATTTTTAGGAAACAAGGAATTAATCATAGCTACGTTTTTTTTCAGGAAATAGTAACAGCAAACTAAAAGTAAATTTTTATTTCAAACGACAGGACATCCGATTACCCCGGGAGATTAGAGTACCCAAGTATGTATTGCGATATTACCGTGAACGGCGGATACTGTCCACCTTACACTGTTAAAACCTTTCCAATTAAACAATATTATTTATATGATTGCAAGTATCTAAATGTAAAAAAAAATATTATCAGCATTGTTGTGAATAATGTTTTTGTTTGTATATACTATAACTCAAGCCTTATGGAGGAATAACGTTGCCAAAAAAAGAGAATAACAATTCAAGTGAAATATCAGAATCTTGATGTGTGGCGTTGCACATACACATATAACATACACCTGATAGACACCTACACACACATACACAGACAAACACGACAGATGACCTACATACAAAAACATACATGCAGCCCGCCCACCCACCCACCCACACAATGTAAACGACAAAAATCTTTGGATGTTAATTTTTCACTCTTGTTCTCTTGGGAAATTCAACACAGACACACACACATACACACACACACATATATACATCCACACACTCCCACACACGCTGCACCCACAGCACAATGCAAACGCACAAAATATTTAGATCTGTAGTTTTTCACTCTTGGACAATTGGATTTCACTCTTGGAAATTTGACCACAAGCGTGAAATCACTTTGGAAAAAATCCTAAAAGCTTTTGTAAACCACGCCCAAAACCTGGTTTTACATTGTAAGAATGTTAACATGTAGTAAGCATGTAATTTGTACACAAAACATTTATTTAAATCATGGTTATTCCAAAATATGATCAAAATGCAACATGATCATTTTTAAGTGTACATTTATTTATAAACACCATGTCAAAGCTAAAAACAATGCAAACCTGGACTGTCGGAACAAGGAAGGTTTAACAATAGATAGTGTTTTTTAACAGTTTAACAAGAGTTAACAAGAGGTGTAGTTAAAACATGGTTTGGAAAATTATTATAATCTGTGGTTTTATTGTTATAACAAAAAAAGGTATCTGCAGGAACATTGGATTAAAACAAAAAATACATAATAATGTTGCTGCATCTTTGAAACCTGATTCTTGCTTGTTTGTTTTTTGTAAGAAGTGTGAATTCAGGATTTGATCATAATTGTAGTTATGGTCTTGTAATACAGAACATGAGTGAAGTATGATTGTGGAAGACGAACGAGCTGAAAATACATCAAAAGTAATAGTGAAGGTGTTGATGGAAACAGTGGTGACGCTTAAACTATGCAATGGCCAAGTATGATGAAAACAGTAGTGAAGCTTGAACATGTAATTTTCCATGATATGGGGAAAACGGTGGTGATGGTGATGAAGCTTCAGATCTGCCAAAATTGACAAAATGTGAAGCGTCATCCTTTGGAAATAAATCAAAGGTGAGCCCTGGACTAACAAATTGGCAGATATGTGATACAGTTGACTTGGTTTTTTGTAAAGCAAGTGAAGTAGTTAGTGGGGAAATCCTGCCGTGATAAATAATTGGCCCAGGGGAAGAAAGGTTTGATGACGTGAGGAGGGTGGGTCAACGCTTCAAAGTGACGCCAGCATTAAATCAAAGTGTTGGGGTAATAAATAAGAGACTGGGTGAAAAATTTGAGCACAAGTGCCGTAGAGTGACAAATGTGGGAACAAAGCTGAAATGCACTAGCAAAGCAGGGACAAAGCTAAAGGGGACTGGCAAAAGTTTGGACAAAGAAACGCTTAGGCAAAAAACTGGGGGATACAGGCAATAACATGCGGACAAAAACTCAATGGGACCAGCAAAATAGGGGAAAGGCTAAAAACTTGCAAAGCAGGAAAAAGGCTAAGGGAATCAGAAAAAAAAAACATGTGCACAAAGCTAGAGAAAATGAGCAATGGAACAAAGAAGAAACTAGCAGAGCAATGACAACTCCAAACAAAAACAGGACAGAAGTAAACATTGGACCAAAAGCTAGGAGGACCAGCAAAAAGACTGCTGACAGGAGCTAGCAAAAATCAATGGCAAAACTTAAGCCAAAGCGAGCGGGTACCAGAAAAAACTTGGGATAAATACAAGGGGACAATCTGCAAAACAGAACACGGTAGAAGGTACCAGTTCAATGTGAGGCAAAGCTGGTGGATCAAGCCAAATGTGCGGCCAAAAGCATGGAGAAACAAGCCAGACCGTCAACAAGGGGGACAAAAAGTAGGGGTGGTACCTCTATAGGAATGAGGGTTACGAGCAGACAAAACATGGGCGAAGTGAGAGATTGCAACTATCAGGGCATGGAGAAAAGCTAAAGCTGACTGACAAAGCCGGACAAGTTCAGGGCTGGAAAAATGCTACATTTTCCTGGAACACAATCAAAATTGCCTCTAAAAGATTTTATGTATCATGTATTTGTCTCAAATAGCATAATTTCCTTCCAAAAAAAAGCAATATTTCAAGGAAACATGGTCCGGAATTCCCAACGTTCTCCAGGCTATATGGATAAGGTTCTTTATTTGTTTGTAAATACCAGGCGGTGGCACTGGACTTGAATAATGTTGGGCAAATGGCTTTGCAACACTGAAAAAAAAATAGATGATGTATTAGTGGCGGCACTATAAGAGGAGTGGTCTAACTGCTGCTTACAATGAAGATTAGAGACAGGACAACCAGTGATTTAAATTGCATGTCCATTAATTTAACATGCATTACGTATTAACTATAGACTTTGGACAAATAAAATCATGCGATTAAAATTCATGGATTATTTAAATTATAAACTTGATATACTTTTTGTGTGCACACCTTGCAAATTACAGCAAATAATAAAATGTCAGTCTTTGGATTTGAGCACTTGCAGCAGTAAACACTATTCATTTCAATGATCTGCATTGAAGGTGTGCAGCATTCTTTACATACACCCAAAAACTGGAGCTCTACAGGTAGTTCGTATTATGGGCGAGGGCAGTCAGGGCATTAATGTATTACTTCAACAAGCTCTTAAAAACAACCAATAGGAATTGGAGCTTTTGGCACGCACAATGATTTTTGGTTATTGCAATGGGTTGTGGAAGCAAACAAATTACAGAATTTGTTGCACTTATGTGTTTTCAGCTTATTCCGTTATTTTAATTCCATGGCGGATTCTCGCAACCACTTGTGGGATAAGGCCCTCCCTAAAAAAGGTTGTTTGCCATAACAGGCAAATATTAGGGTGGTGATCTGTCATTGTGTACATTTTTGCTACTTCAGGACTCAGACTGGCGCAATGCACCAGAACTCTGATACATGTTGTACAAATTCGAAGGCCCTAATTATATAGCATATGTAATTATTGATGATGCTTTGTTTGACTATCGCCGGAAAAATATAAAGTATGCATGACGACTCTATTTGAATGCATGTGCAGGTAACATGTATGTTTTTTCTGTTCGGGTACGGCTTTTTATTATAAACCACAAATTCCACTCTGCTCCCGCCGTCGCTCCCGCGCCCGCGGTTGGTGTCTTGTTCTCTTCCGATCTGCCTTGGTGCCGGGGTCTTCTTTCTCTCACCGGGGTCTTGCCGTCTATCCGGGCGCCCCCCAATGCCTCTCCACGCCCTTTGCCTTTTTTCACGTGTCCCCCCCTGCTGACCCGTTCTTTCTCCCCGCCCCCCTGCAATTTTACCCGTCTGTGGCCTCCCCCTACTCTTTCGGTCCTAGGCCCCTTCCGGTCTCCACACACCCCGCTCTCTTTTATTAGCCTTTGTTTCCCCGCGCTGCGCTCTCCCCATTCATGCCCCAGAGTGGCTTTTCGCTTTCCATCGCCCTGGTGCTTGCATGGCGTGCCCCCGAGCCGTGTGTGTTTTGATGCAGCGTCTGGCCTCTGGGATTCGGCTTGCCTCTTACCCCCTCTCCCCCCCCGGGCCGTGGACCCTCCAGACGGGCTGCCTCCCGGTAATTTGTCCGTGTCCTGTGGGGCTTGCGACGGTCTTGCGCGCACCGCCCCTGCGAGGCGGGTTGAGGCCGGCCCGCTGGAGCGAGGCTGGGCGCTGCAGGCTGCGCCGCTGGTGTGCCTCGGCGGGCCCCGGTGCTGGGTCTGCGGAGCGGGTGCTGGCTCTGCGCGGGGGCTGCGTCTGCGGCCCGGGTGATGGCTCTGCGGCCCTGGTGCTGGTCTGCGGGCCGGGTGCTCTGGGTCTGCGGCCCTCGGGCTGCGTCTGCGGGCCCGGGTGCTGGTCTGCGGGCCCGGGTGTGGGTCTGCGGGATGGTGCTGGGTCTGCGGGCCGCTGCTGGGTCTGCGGGCAGGGTGCTTGGGTCTGCGGGCCGGGTGCTGGGTCGGCGGGCCCGGCTGCGGGTCTGCGGGCGGTGCTGGGTCGCGCCTTGGTGGTTTTGCGGGGCCGGGGTGCTGGGTCTGCACTCTGGTGCTGGGGCTGCGGCTTTCTGGTGCGGGTTCTGCGGCACGACCCTGTGTTTGCTGGGTGTGCGGGCCGGGTTCTTTGTCTGCGGCCCGGGGGCTGGGTCTGCGGGCCGGGTGTCTGGGTGTGCGGGCCGGGTGTGCTGGGCTCTGCGGCTCTGGTGCTGGGGGTCTCTGCGGCCTTGGTGGGTGGGTCTGCGGCTCTGGTGTGGGTTCTGGGCTCTGGTGGTGGGTCTGCGGATCTGGTGCTGGGTCTCGCGGCCCCCGCCCTGTGCTGGGTTGTGCGGCAGGGTTAGTTGGAGGAGGAAAGGGTGCAGTGATGGGATAGGAGGGAAGGGTGATCGGTCGGTGGAGGGAAGGGTGATGGATATGAGGATATGGTGATGGGTATGAGGATATGGTGATGGGTATGAGGATATGGTGATGGGTATGAGGATATGGTGATGGGTATGAGGATATGGTGGTGGGTATGAGGATATGGTGATGGGTATGAGGATATGGTGATGGGTATGAGGATATGGTGATGGGTATGAGGATATGGTGATGGGTATGAGGATATGGTGATGGGTATGAGGATATGGTGATGGGTATGAGGATATGGTGGTGTGTATGAGGAACAGAAATGGTGATGGGTGTGAGGGAAGTTGTGGATAGGACGGAAGGGGTTGAATGGTTGGGAGGGATGATGGGAAGGGGTTGAGGGGAGGAAATGGCTAAGAATTGGCTAATGAACAAGATTCAAAATGACTATCTTTCTCTAAAATTAATAATTTTTTCCCCAAATGTTACAATTTTTGTGTCATTCGGCAAGATTTGCCAGGGAGGCACCTACATTGTCCAGTTCTCAATTCTGTTGACCATGTGGCTTGTTTTCAAAGGTTTAAATTTGGAGAAATTCTCTAATTGGAACTAAATTCAATTACTACAGAAGTGCGGTATAGATGCCCCTTGTGGAAAACATCACTATTGACAATGAGGTCAAGGGTCAAAAGACCAAGGCCAAAGGTCATATGAGGTCAAGTTATAAAATGATGAAAAACATCAAAGTGGCTCTATTCGAAAGTAAAAAAATCCAAAAGCTACAAGACTAGGATAACAATTGGCCTTTTAGAACCTCATATAATAATGAGGTCAAAGGGTCACATATTGAACGTCAAAGGTCATATGAAGGTCAAGTTATAAATAGGCGAAATCAATTGGCTTCATTCGGGAGAGAAAAGTCAGATTTTGATACAGAACTTGGCCATTACATTAATTGAAAGGGGCGTAAATGGTCACTTGTCAGATGGGGGAATTCCAATTTTGAGGCAGAGATTTTACTGGTTGAAGGTGGTTTTGAGGCAGTTTGTCATGTTTGGAGGCGAAAAATTTCCTGGGGAGTAGGCAAAAAAAGGGATTGATTTAACATGATTTTTAAGCTTTCTTCTGGTCAAAATTGGCACAAAATCGATCAAAAATCTTTGTCTGGGTTTCAAATCCTGGTGGGGGTCAATTGCTGGGATTTATTCGGGTGCTCAATTCTGGATCTAATCTGTAAACGAGCTACTATTGATTACATACAGAATACCGCTCTCCTCCTGGTCCACTTGGAAATTGGGCAAAGAATTATGATGAAACCATTCGTCCTTTGGAGGGGACGTTTAAGCTGTCGGTACTGTGTAAGAGAGTCATAACTGTACAGGTACATTCACGTCAGTGTCGCATAAGAGAGGTGTAAACCCCTGAATGTTCCCAATCCGCCCCCCCCAGTCTAAAAATAGGGGCCAGTTAGGAGCGTCCAGATGGGATGGTACATGCTATAACAGGCCCGCATCACTTGGTTCTGAAGGTTAGTTTCAGGTTTTTTCTTGCCCTTTAAGGGTGCTTTTTTTGCACTAACTGCCCATGAGGCATTTGTCAGCATTAACTGTTAATTGCCTATTATTGCCTCTTTGTCCTGTTAGGGTTAACCTCCTGGGACTACGTGGTGATTTGATTGGTTCATTCAAGGTATATTATGCACCGGAGTTTTGCGCAATTTAAAACGCAAAATGCGCGGCCCGTATTTTTAAAATGCGCGAAAATGCTCGATTTTAAGTCAAAAATCGCGAAAATGCTTTTCCTTATGTGTTACCCACTAGTCAACCAGGAACACGAAAAGATCTTTGCAAAACTAGGCTCAAACTTCCAAATTGACATCCTATTTCTACTTTTTTCTCGGCTGAAAAATTCTGAAGCACCCATTATTACCTTTATTTTTTTTAATTACCATAATTATTCTGAATATTTGAATCAGATGTAGATGGCCGATGTCCGCGGGCTGAGGCCTTTGCATGCACCCCGATAATAATTTTTCTTTTCGTCACGTGGGATTGGGAATCCCCGGCCCCGGTCTCGGATGACGTGATCGCGTACGGGTTTTCCACTCTGGCCCCTGAATTGTGGGAAGTTGTGTTTCCTCCTTCCGCATCCCTACTGATTTCCCGTCCGGGAAAATACCTTACTACCGCGGCCAAGTCGAATTTTTGTTAAATTCCAAAGCAGATTATTCTCCCTGGATAACCAATTTAACAACGACCCGATACCGCGCTTGAATAAGCTTTTGAATAGCATCATGTTTAATGCATCGAAGCGCAACCATATCATGACGCTTCACAATGGAAAATAGGTGGGGTCATCCGTGTTAAACTAATCAAGGTTAGAGGTAGGGTTCAACGAGCTATGATTTATTATACATTTGGACCTATATTTGCACTTATTGGAAGCCCCCTTTTTTTTTGTGAGTCACAATTTCGCCGACGTTTGCATAATAATGATTTTAATAATCAGTTTGTGTTTTTTTTTTTTTTTTTTTTTTTTTAAAGGTGTTTTTTTACAAATCGGAAAAATGCGCGATGGACCACCAAAATCGTGATAGACCAAATTTGCGATTTTTGCGCGCGATTTTTTGCGCGACCGCGCAAAACTCCGGTGCCTATGTTTTATGATGAATTATCCATCAAGACGGTAAAAAAACTTAAAGGTGCATACAGACCTCAGAGTCACATTTAAATTCAAACTTGGTTTTGGGTTTAATTAATAAGAGGACTGGGTGAAACATTAGACAAGCTGCCGTAGATGAACATGTGGGGACAAGCTGAAATGCACAGCAAGCAGGGACAAAGCGAAGGGGACGGCAAAAGTTTGGGACCAAGAACGCTAGGCAATAGGGGATACATGGCAAAACATGGGAGCAAACTAAAGGGGACCAGCAAAATAGGGGAAAGGCTAAAAACTTGCAAGTCGGAAAAAGGCCTAAAGGTGAATCAGAAAAAAACAACATTTTACAAAGCTCGAGAAATGTGAGCAATATGGAACCAAAGACGAAACTAGCATAGGCAATTACAACTCTCAAACAAAACAGGACGCAGTAAAACATTTGGAACAAAGCTAGGAGGACCAGCAAAAACTGAACAGAGCTAAGGCAAAACGCAATGGCAAAACTTAAGCCAAAGCGAGAGGTATGCCAGAAAAAACATTGGATAAAACTACAAGGGACAATCTGCAAAAACAGACCACGGTAGAAGAGTACCAGTTCAATGTGAGGCAAAGCTGGTGGATCAAGCAAAATGTGAGGCAAAGCATGGAGTACAAGCAGACGCAACCAAGACAAAAAGGTAGGGGTGGTAATATATAGAATGATGGGACAGCACAAACGAACTTCACAACATTGTTAGATCATACTAAAAATCGCGCTATGGCTTAATATAATTAACCTTGTTGGGTCATTTGTATAGCTTATACCAAAGCAACAGAAAGGTCAAACAGATTCCGCCCTGGCCAAATCTCAAATTACATGTCATTCATAATAATTTCCTAGACACTTAGTAGCATTTGTGTTGCAATAGATCGAAGTCTATATTAGCGAAAATGTCATTGGTTTAGTACTGACATCGTCTTTATTCGTTGACATTGGGAATATGCACAGTAAAATTACACTTCCCAAAATATTTCCCATCCATACATTGTTCCATTATACAGTTTGCTATTCCAATATTCCGTGTTGTTCATCCACTTCCCATGGGCTATCGGAAACCTCGTGCCACAGCGCATTGCTATTTCCGGGTTTTCCACTGAATGTAGAAAAAAAAAAAAAAAGCAGCCCTGCCCACCCGAGCAGTAATGGTTGGAATAGATCACCCCACATGTATTATTGCATGGTGTGACGTCGTAATTAACACGTCGAGCCTCGATTTGTTGGTTGTTTCAGAATTCTTTGACTTGTTATTGTTATCGCCATGGAGTAGCGGTTCCCGCGGCAAACCTAGACTCCTTGATAAATATTGTTGAGTGTCCGTAAAAAGTTTTCTTCGTGTACAGAGGCAGCAAAACATGGCTGAAGGTAGATTTTGCAACTAACAGTGCAATGGATAAAGCGACCAGATGACTGACAAAGCCGGTACAAGTTCAGGGCTGGAAAAAATGCTACATTTTCCTGGACCATCAAATTGCCTCTAAAGATTCTTATGTATCATTATTTGTCTCAAATAGCATAATTTCCTTCCAAAAATCAATATTTTCAGGAACATGTTTCCGGAATTCCCAACTTTCTCCAGGCATCTATGGATAAGGCTTATTTTGTTTGTAAATACCAGTGTGGCACTTGAATTAATGTTGGCAATGGGCTTTTGCAATGAAAAAAAATAGATGATGTAATCTAGTGGGGCCCCTATAAGAAGGAGTGGGGGATAATCTGATTTTACAATGAAGACTTAAGAGACCGTAAACCCAGTGTATTTAATTGCATGTACCATTAATTTCACAAGCGTTATATTAGATTTGGACGCAAATTCATGCAGCTACAACGTCAGTTGGATATTTAAATTTAAATTGATATAATTTGTGTGTGGCACACCTGCAAATACAGCAATATAAAAGTCATTCTTGGATTTTGAGCCCTTTCAGCATTCAACCCCATTCTTTCACATGTATCTGCATTGAAGTTGCAGCATTCCTTACAATCACCCAATAACTTGAGGCTCTCTACATGTAAGTTTAGTCTGCGACAATCAAGACATTAATGTATTACTTCAGGAGATTAAAAACAACCAATAGGCATGGAGCTTTTTGTTAGCACACTGAATTTTCCGGTTATTGCACTGGGTTGTGGAAGCAAACAAATTACAGAATTTGGTGGCAATAGTGTGTATTGCAGCTTATTCCATATTTAATTTCATTCATGTCGGATTCTCGCAAACACTTTTGTGGGATAAGCCTAATAAAGGTTTTGTTTCTGCCATAACCGGACAAATCTTGGGTGGTTGATCTGTCACTGGTGTCCTTTTTTGCTATCGACTCGAACCATGCACAAAGAACTCTGATACATGTGTACAAATTTCTAGAATGTTCCTATAGCACTATGTAATTATGATGCTTATGTTATATTGCTAGGAAAATTGTATTAAATATGGCATGAACTGACTCTTATGGGCTAAATGCATTTGCAGGTACGTGTAGTGGTGTTTTTCTGTTAGGGTAAGGCTTTTTATATAAACCACAAAATAAAAATATACATGAATGCATTAGATAACAGCTGCCAGAGGTTTGTGTATTGCAATCATAGAGCTGGAATATTAAACCAAGAGGAGAATCGCGTGTATTATGATAGCCCAGCCCGTAACCTTTTCCTCTCACACACAGCGCGCCGTGGTGTTGCTGCGTAAGCACGAGCGTGTTGTCACTGTTGAGGCGCAAGCACACGCATATAAAAATCTGTGCGTCACGCGATATGTTTACCAGTGTTGCATTTTCCCCAGTGTTCCATTGTCCTGATCGGCCTATTTTTCTGCAATAATTACGTGAAAAACGAAATCGATTGAAGAAATCTCTGCTTCGCTAAAAAGATTACTGCCCTCCCTAATGCACCCAAATTCTCCGATGACCCCTGTTAATTTTGCTTAGGAAAGAGATATTTGAGTCCCGTGAGATAGCATGTGGCATCATTTGTTGTTGTGTTTTCACTCACTAAGTGTGGACTAACGTAAAACTATCTCGCGTAAATTCTCATAAACTGCATAAGGACTTTCCAAATACGACAATACGTAAACCAAATATGGTGGTGCCCAAAACTATGTTAATGAAGTGCGTATGATATTATAATACTTTTGGGCACCTAGATTTTGGTTACGCCGTTTCGGGAGAATCTTCGGGTCTGGGGTTAATTAACGTCATTGATTTGCAATGTTACCATAATCTGTAATGGATACTTTCTGTCGGGGTTTGGTGAAGGGGTATTATTGCTATCAAAGGGGTCTTGCATTTTTATCAGGGGAGCAAACAAATGCATAAAATTCATGACTTTTTTCAATGTGGTACCAACCTGATAAAGTTATTTCTCAGAAAAACATGCAAATTTTAAACGTCTGTGGCTCAAACTAATATTTAGTTACTAGGAAATTACCAGGTCTAAAACACACACTATATTTTATTAGAATTTGTTTACAAGCAGATGCGATATAAAAATAATACAAAGTCAGTGCTTTAGCTTTTCATCAACCTTGTGATAGGAGTGACCAAAGAGACCGTGTGTGTTTTTTGTCATGAAGCATATGGACTATGGATTAGGCTTTGCCTCTTACACATCTAACATCAAGGGAAGTGGAACTCCAGAGCAACTGACTCGGTAATTTGTAAGTGTACTGTGGGGATGAGAAGGTATTTGAGAGAAAGCAATGCGAGGAGGGTGAGGAAGGAAAGATGAGAGAGGATGGGAGATGAAGGATGAGAAGATGGTGATGCATATGAGGGCAAGGTGATGGGTATGAGGAGAGGGTGATGGATATGAGAGGTGATGAGTATGAGGGAAGGGTGATAGGTATGAGGGAAGGTGATGGGTATGAGGGAAGGGTGATATGGGTATGAGGAAACGGTGATGATAAATATCTGAAAAATATTCTACTGGAGGCAATATATTAAAACAAATGCTCCAGGCTCATATGGCAAAATGGAGTATGTGCATTCAAATTTGACTTAGAATATTTCTCCAGATTATTGACTCTTCTTGAATATTTCTCCAGATTATTATGCTTCAGCCATAATTTTGGGACAAAAATCTCATAAGAAGCAGCCTGACAGAGACTCCTGAAATTGAATCTTAAATGGGGAATTTTTGGATCCGTCAGCTCGTCCCGTAACGTACCTAAAATAAGTTTTGAGATTTTCATATCATCTGAACCATTGCCCTAAATAAGTATATAGTATGTGTGCCTAATATTACGGCAAATTCAATCTACTATTGAAGAAATTGGCAATTTTTTGTATTTCTGTCCAGTAACAGACGTCTCATTGGCCTATGGGGCAGCAGCATGATACGAAACAATACTCAAACATCAAAACGACCTGTAAGAATCAACTGAAATTTGGAAAAATCTATTCTCGGTGATTCTAGTGAATTATAAACCAAAAAATGAGGTGATAGGATCACAAAATGCACCTTTAGTCAGGAGCGAGCCAGTTCAGTGGTTCCGAGGGGCAATTTCCAGGTAGGTGCATCAAATGTCCCGATCACAAGCAAAATTTTCCCGGGGGTTTCGCACGGAAAAGAATCAAAAAAAAAAGCGGCCTGATTTAACATAAATATCCAGTGTTTATTTTCAGGATTTCCCCTCAAAACATTTTTCAGAGGGTGCACTATGCCCCCCTCTGCCTCCACCTAGCTACGCTACTGCTTTTAAGTGGCTGCTAATAGTGCCTTAAGGAGGGGGTTTCTCTAACAAAGGATTACACAGGGGTCAACTTTTAAAAATTGATCAAATTAATTGTGAACAATGGGGGGCTTGACCTTTTTTGTCCTAATTTGGTAACTCTAAGCATTTAAGAGTCAAAAATTATTCCGTATTTGATCTTTGTGCTCCATCAATAATTTGCACCATTTATCCAAATCAGAAACAAACTTAAAAATTGACACTTGTACACCAGAAATTGACCCTTTTTATTGGTTTTTGCTGTTTTAGTCTTATAACTCAAAACTTAAGGCTGTATATCAGAGCTGTAGATAGTACAAAACGATCTTTTTGGATCCTAATATGGGTTAGCCAAATAAAACATGGTATATACTGTTCAACATGATCGGATCAATTAAAAAAAATGTCCCTGTGAATCTAGTGTAGAACCCCCCCCCCTCCATTAAAGCAACATTTTGCGAGCATTGTGAATCAAATTCAGGGGTCTTTTCAAACGTCTCCAATCATTCAAACCTTTGTACTTGAGATGTGGAGTACACATGTATGCTAGTCTTCCACCAACTAATAAAGAAATGTCAACTTCTGAGGTATCGATGTTAAAGGTGAAATAGTTTTGATGGGAATGCTTCAAGCCTGGAGACTTGTCCGGGTTGGAGTGGGGGAAAGTCATCATTTCACTGGGTTTTATCATTTTTTGCATGGGGGAGGGGGGTTATTATGGGAGAAGTCGTAGTAGTATGGTCCATTCCAAGCTTAGAGCTGCCTCTTTCCAGTGGTTGAGCCAAATTTCCCACTCAGACCAGCCTGGGAAGGCCCGGTGTGCCACCCATACCAGGGTTATGCTACTGATTGTAGGACATAGGGGATCTAGCTATCCCAGCAAAGCCTCAAATATAATTTAAGTTTAAACTTTTTACCATGGTTTAAAGAGACACTGGTACATAGGAAAATAGTGTGCCCTCAAGATTTTTCAAATGTTATTTTTACATGGTTTGAGTTTTAATACCATTAGGCCTCACATGCAAATGATAATAAGCCCAAATCAGCACCCTATGGGTACGTCAAAACAGTATGATTTTATTAGCAGACGACAGAAATTTCCGCTAAACACATAGGTCATGAGCCATAACCGAAACCCTGCACCCCCCCCCCACGGGGCTTTGGAGACCACTATTTTTGGAGGAAACTTATACATCTAGCTATCAAAATCAGGTTGTCTGCAAAAAATCCCCACCTGGGGTTAAAGAGGAGGGCGCTTTTTTTTCAAAATGGCGCCAATATTAACTTAATCCCCTTTTTTGACATATATCTTGATTTTTGATCCAAAGTCATGCACTATGTGACTAATTAGTCGCCACCAAAACACACCACGGAATAGTTGAACACCTGTTGGCATGCCTTAACCTGCCTCTAGAGGGCTAGTCTATTTCAAAATGGCCACCAAAAAAATTGAAACACAGTGTATTACACACTTAATGCCTATTTAAAGGCAAAATGCCGGCGCGGTGTCACCTAATTATATACTTTGTCATGCCACATGTGGATTAGTTTTGATTTTTTTGACGTAAAGTAAACACTTAAAAATGAAGTAGGTAGCCTTTTAAGTGCTATATATAGAGGCGCTTTTATGTAAAATGGTCTATGACGTCTATCCAATAGACTACAAACCTTACAGCCCTCCTAATCACTGAATCACCTTGAATCCGATAAATGTTTTCTTGAGTCTTGTGTGTTTGAGGATGGGTTTTATTTAAGTGGCCAACAAGCTGCTATATGCCTGCTTGCCGAGAGCTTCACTGAGGTAAGGAGTGTACGCGTAGCGAAGCAACCAAACGCGTCCACGTATAAGTTGTTGTTCAGAAATACTAACGTACTTAAACACACAGGTCTGGTTTGTGGTCTAGTGGGATCAGGGGGGAATGCCCGGGAGAGCGTGCACATGCCTGTCCTGTTCGGCATCTGTGCCAGCGACCGGCCTGAGGAGTGCGGGAGCCTGTAGTTTTGTCTTGGAAAAGACATCTTGGAATTGGCGCACAGCGATGCAGATGTCAAAGGGAGACTCAAAGGGCCTTTATGAACCATCAGCGCGCAAGTCCATCCGGGGCAAAGGTTTGTATGTTTTCCGTCTGCACGGCCGTACCAGGCGTCAATGGAGCACACGTGTTGATAGTAATGTTTACTTAGGAGTCACCTCTTGGGACTGCACCTCACTTATAAGACCCACATCGGAAGCGGGCCGTTAGCTAGGAGGGGGTATGGGGAGGGGGCACATGCCCGAACCATGACCCGCCAGGGGCAGTCTACTTCATCGCTTCATGATTGTGAGAATAAACGAGAGCTATCTGGATGGGCTGTGGCAACATGCTAAACCCAAGCTCTTTCTTGGGGCTCCGCTCCCGGACTCCCGCAACGTTCAGCATAGTTCATATGCTCAGATAAGGACATAACCCCTCTCGGAAAGCACTCGAACATGTTAAAATCAAGAGCGTCTGGGGACTATGCCCCTGAACCCCCACAAGGGGATTTTCCCCATTACCCTGTAGCCCGCATACCTGAGATCGACGGAAGCTTTTGGCCTGTGCTGCTTCATGTGTGTGGAGTATTGCTTGCCCTGGAGGGAACGGTGTACAGCCCATACGAAGCTTGGACCCGTCGTTGGAGGCACTCCTGCCGGCTTGTCGCGGGGTGGTTGTCTTCGGCAAGCTCCAGCAGGACAACTTAACATGCAGCCCAGAGCGAGCATGCAAGAATAGCTGCCAAGTATCTGGGTGTATGGAGCACCCTGTGTTGGGACAGAGGCCGCTGCTGGACCGGCCTTAGGTAAGATTGTAGTTTCTTAGCAAGTTGTCCTCTGGAAATAGTCTCTAAGGAGTTTGGGGAGTTGGTTGTGGAAAGAAAGATGCTGTCAACCAAGTGGATCTATTGGTATATGAGACTAGTGAGCGTCTTCTGCATGGGGCTGGCTTCTCGTGGTGGTGGTGTCTCAGCTGATTAAGATCCAGAATCGGCCGATCAAGGGTTTCCTTTGCAGAAGTGAGTCTAACTGGAAGCAGATCAGGACACAGGGAGCATCTCTTGGTCTGCCCAAAGGGTAGTAGTTAGTGCAACACTGCACAGACAAGGACCCCTTGCAGAATTCAGTGCAGCAGCCAGGACATTGTACCCACTCTGGCTAGATTAACTTGAGAACCACTGGGTTTGGATACGATGTAGAAGAATTTCAATTTTAAATAACATTGGTATTTTCAATGGCGATCTGTTAAGCAAGCTGTTTCCTTGTAGAGAGCTTAAATGCAAGCTCCTTTGTTCAGAAATTGATCTTCTCTTCCTCCTTCTCTTCTGAGTCCATATATTTAAATTGTCTTATTATGTATCAGATTTTTCTTCCTCTACATTATGTCAGACAACTCTTATGGCATCAACTCTCCTGATGCCACTTGAAACTCAGTGCTCTTATTTAACTCAACCATGATCATCTGGTGAGGATAGTTTTTCGGGCTCGCACATCTGCTTCTGGTAACCAAAAGTCCAGGGCTTTTGATAATGGGATTTCTGGATGTATCCTCTAACAAATCTCTAATACGAGTACTTGGCCCACATCAGTGGATATGCCAAAGGCTTAGGAAGGCATGCGATATACTTGTCACGATGAATAGCATCGTCTCACTGAGCCATTTTTGTAAACAAACTCCGACCCCCCCCCCCCCCCCCCCGTGATTTTTGTTACGGAACATCCGATCCTGTAAATTTGGTACCTACCACAGGATAGCTTAGAGTTTCTTCTTTCACTTGGTTATCAAAAGAAGGCCACATCCATTATACGTCATATGAGGTCATATGTTGAGGAAGGAAGGAAAAAAGTTGAAAATACTGTACTAATATAGGGTGGAAAATTGATATTTCGCAATTTTTTAACGACTCTCAAACAAACATTACTATAGCACTTAAAATGCTCTCGTTTATAAAACTAGTCTTTTCCCTCAAGTAGAGCCAAAAAAAACCGCATGAATCAGGAAATTGGATATTCCTAACATTTTTGGCGAAAAATGGAATTTTCCACCTAGTGGTCTATGAAAAAATGAACAAATTTTGCTTAATTGCAACTTATGAAGTCATTGTTGTGACGTAATGCCTATGCATGTTGGTACTCATTTTGCGTTCATGGGAAAGAGGACGGATAATAGCATCTGTTGTACCAAATGCAGGCCTGTGTGTTTCTGTGTTGTGTTAGGCAGTGTTGGTACTCTCTCCCGAAGGGGGTTGGTTGCATTTGGCAGCTTGAAAAAGCGCCATCACCGTTTAACCCAGGGTGTGGATTTTTGCAGACAACATGATTTAGTGCTTAGAGTATAAGCTTCACAACAATGGTTGTCTCCAAAAAACCCGGGGGGGCAGGGGGGTCATGGTAGTCTGTAGTCTACAAGAAAACACAGGGCCCGGAGTCGATTCCCACAGAATCCGCCACTGTGTGTTTGACTGGTTATGGACTTTGTGGTTTAAAAAAATATAAACATTTGTTTATTTAAAGTTAAGGCAACCAAAAGTTAGCCATACAAAAAGTTACCTGATGTCTAGCCTCTTTCTGTGTATGAACGTCCCCTCTCTGTTTTGGGGTATGTTATTTTTATGTGTTAAATATATGTTATATTCTTCAAATGGCCTAGCTTATCATTTGAAGCAAATTGAAGAAATGTCATATTTTGTGAAAATGTGCCAGTGCCGTTTAATCAAACTAGCCTGCAGTTAAAGAGACCCTGTCCAGGCACAGGACAGTTATAAGAGTACCGTATAAAGTACCATCAAGCTGATGTGAGCTAGTTCAAAAATCAACATATTAAAACTATTTAAAATTAATGCCCAAAGTTACAGTGTTTTAAATATCAGGCTCAGAAGAGATTTGCATTTTTATAGTGCGTGTATCCTGGGGGTATTCACCACCGAATTTTATTTTTTACAAAATTGGTTATGTGAATGAAAGGGGTTGATCCAGCATTTCTTAAAGCGCAGAACCAAAGTTGAGCTGCTGAAAAAACCCTGTGAAGCCATGTGTATGTTGCTACCATAGACATTGAAAGGCATATTACGACCTGACCTGTGTGTGTATGGCAGTTGGTCCATTGTAGTTGGTTATAACCTGCACCCATTTTACGGCAAAAAGACCATTTAAATCTGGTATACACAAACTATCTTCAGTGGTGTTGGTTGTGAGGGTAAATCTGACACTACATTGGATGGCAAATAACACATAAAATGGCATTGTGAGTTAGCCTCATGAATATTGGCATGGAATTTGAGGACTGATTGAAGCCATCCACTTCGTTAATAGTTGTGCGGAGATTGTGATGATATTAATTTTTCCAGCTGCTGTGATGCCACACTGGTACTATTATTATGGATGAACAATAGCGCTACCATTGGAAATCAGATTGGTTAGTTGTGCATGTGTATTCTGTGTGTGTTATCTTATATAAGGCACAGCCATATCTTCAAAGTGTTATGTATATAGACGGTTTTGACTTTATTTTATTACCCTTTTAGAAGTACATTAAACTGGAGAACATGAATTGTTATGCCCCTTGGGGCTCTTTCATAAGGTCTGTGAATAATGCCTAAAATTAGTCCCCATTTTGGGGGAGGTTTGTGTACTGGCAGGTTTTTAAGTGTATCTGGATTGCCCTTTTTTACTCCCCCGAGACTACCTCCGTCTTACGGTATCTCTGAGTTGCTTATTGCATGCTATATAGCATGATATAACCTCTGAGTGCCATTTAAAATAGTAGTAGTAAAACCAAAGTTATAAATGCTGTTTTGTCATATGCTAAAGGGGGGAGGCGCGAATTTGCCTCGCAGTTCTGCAATACTGCTGGGTGAGGATTAATTGGAGTAGTAAGAGGCATTGACTGGATGCCTTCCTGACGTCAAGGGTGATGGATGGTCGCCATTAGCTCTCCAAGAGAAAACGACGGCCCTTGTAGGTAGATATTCTTTCTAGTTCTACCTCGGGTAACCAGCTACTCTCCTCACACGAGGGTTAGGGCGACCGTTTAGCAGACAACACAAGCCGTGACAGGTGGGTTACTGATTAAACAGGTTTATACCAGTAGCAGACCTCAAAGAAAAACATGAAAAGAAAACTTGACCCCGACTGAAAGCAATTAAAAAATGACCTGAAACCAATTAAAAATAAGTCCTTCTATATAAACATATTATCTGTACAATTCTTTAAGATTTTCTTACCATGTATGATTGGCCTAATTACATCGATAACCTGTTTGTAACCAAAATCCCTGTCAAGGACAACTGCAGAATACACTATAGTTTTGGTACTGCCCTAAGTAACACATCGGGGGGGGGGATGGGACACGATCTGCTCAATTTGGGCATCGGGGGGGATTCCAAACGTAATTTGGGGAATGGCTACGTGAATTTAATATGGCAGTCTCAGTCCCCGTGACATTAAAAAATCATCCTCTTAAACCTTTTGTCAAAAAAATCTTTAGTAATATCAGATATTAAATTAAGAAAAAATTTAACTGACTTCAAAATCCGTCGGGGTTAGTGGATAACCCCGCTTGCCAAAATAGGTAATTTCAATAACGGTCATTTAGATTTAAATATGTGTGACCAGGCCTCCTAGTATTTAGTCAAGTCTGTGTGTCACCGTTAGATATGCGTAAGAGCGCCCCCCCCCTTCCGACCATGAAGTCTTTGAAACAACTAGCACCCGGAAGTGATGCCGTTTTGAATTGTGCGTGCTGTAAGGTTGGCATGTCCTACCCCCGGAAACATAAGCTGGCTAGTGGCCAGTGGCGCCACCAGACCTCTTTTTCTGGGGGGGGGGGCCACACAAAGTGAATTTTTTTGGGGGGGGGTGGGGACTTGGGGGGGGGGCAAAATGAATTCTGGGGGATAAGTACAATATTGGAGGATTTTAACCAATTTGGCCCAAAATCACTGATATTTTCCCAAAATTTTGTGATTTGGCCCTAAATCGCCAAATTTGACCAAAAGCCACCTCATGCCCCCGTGGTGCCGCCACTGCTATAGTATGTGCACAGTGGCTTGTGTACTTCGCAAGTACGTAGTTGTAGGTACTGGGCATTTTACAACAAAATAATGCATTCAGGGGTACCCTGTGAGATTAGAGCTAAGAGTACACATGGGTAGCCTAAACTCTGGGTTACACCGTATTAAGACTAGCTGTGTAGTTTGAAGGCTGGAAATCCAGAGTTTCAAAACTCTGGAGTGATTAATCGGGTCTTTTGGACCATGTAGACCACATTCGGAATTTTATACTCCGGAGTGGCATTGGGAATATCGAGGGCCTCCCCTCCTAGCGGCGGTTTTTATCCCCTAACTAAAAAACTTGGAGAGCGAAGCACAAAAAAACTCCAATAACACTCTGAAGTGTTTTTTGGAGCGTTGTTGCAGTGTGGACAGCTTTGGGGTATAGGAGTGGGGGATGACATTGCAAGGCCCATCTTTGTTGACAACTTCTGTGTTTTGTTTTTGACTTCCCTTCTGCAACTCCGATAGGGAAGCGGAGGAGTAATGGTAGGGCGGAGGATCTCATAGTTCGCGCCCACATCGTCCGTGGACAAAAATTGGATTAATTTCATCTCTGTAGTTTCAAACCCCTAGTTTCGTGACCGTCTGAAATGAGAGAGGTTTAGTTGCAAACAGAGGGACATTTCTGCCTTTGCGCCATTTGAGAAAAATTGTCTCAGCTCCTAGTTCTCTGTTGCACTATTAAGCACAAAGTAGTTGCAATGTGATTAGATAATTTGGTGTGATACTCAAACTGTTAAGAACATTTGCATCAATCAACATTCACTGTATTGGGACTATTGGGTTCCTGGTCTTGTATGAATCATTTTGATACCAATTTCACTTAGATAAAAATTGCAGATAGGGCCTTTTGGTTGAACAGAATGATATGGTCTTTTATCAGTAATAGAAACGACCCCATTTATAATCCTATGATTAACTGTGATAAACATTTAAAGTGTGGAGTAAGGAACTGAACATTCAGGGTAAGGGTAATGTATGGTTTATTCCGTTTGTGTGCAACCAATTGTATTCAATAACATCTGTTCAATGTTTTCTATTAGGTGAGACTGTCAAATTTAAAACATCTACAGTCTGATAATAATTGTTTTAGACAAGAATTTAAACACATGCGACGCGTGGGCTGCACGGAGCCAGGAGGAACATCGCATCTCGTTTCTTGTCGCGTAATTGGTCAAAGACTGCGCCGAACCTCCGCGTAGCTTGTTGCCCTTACAAGAGGTGTGCGTATCTCCTGTCCAAGTAATTTTTAATCCCACTGTAAATCTGATTATAACAAGCAGTTCTGTGGCTGTATCAAATTATTGATCCTGTAACTTGTAAGGCTATGTGACGCATAATAAATGTAATGTATTTGGTGAATGGTGCAAACTAATAATCTAAGCTATAAAAAGAAAGTGTTTAATATAGAATTCATGTGAGAGGACAAGTTTTAAGAAGTGCAATAGTCTGCCATTGGTCCAATTCCCATCAAACATGGTATTTTGGAGGTGTGTTGCTCAAGGCCATTTCAAGAGCCACTGACTCTAGGAAAGATAAATTGAGTTATCCTAATACATGGCAGCACACAGATGTATCACATGGCAAGCTATTTCACTTATGAACTTGTTGCACTCACATGACGATATATCATCGATGCAAGTATAATACAGGAGCAGACTAGCTCAATCAGCAGCTTGGCAAAACTGAAGTGACCAGTCCAGTACCACATTTGCTATTTTTCATATACCTCTCTTCATTTACTGGTAGGCAAGAAATCTGAAGGGGTATGCATCTTTTTCTATTTTGTATCACATGCAAGGATTTGCAGGAGGCACCTATCAGTCCTCAATTCTGTCTGACCGTGGGGCCGTCTGCCTGTGTTTTTAAAGGTTAAAGTTTAAAGTCTAATTGCTACAGAAATTGGGTCATAGATGCCGCTAGGGAACCTCCATGTGATAATGAGGACAAAGGTCACATATCAAGGTCAAAGGTCGGCTTGTCTTTTTTTGGGGGGGGGGAATGATTTTTAATTCGGGAGCTGAAGTCACATCCAGTATCAGAGATAGTGATCAAAACCTCTTCTGTTTTGCCCCAGAAGGTGTTTTGAACCAGTCCCATAATACATTGCAATATATATAGTGTACTGTACTAAACACATCAGCCCTTAAGACACTATCATTGATTTGCTAATCAGCAAATCGAAAAATCATCAAATTTTATTATTTTATAATTTTTGCATGTATGTAACAAGTACAGGTATCCTAACATCCCCTGGGCAACTGAGAAGACCGAATCACCTCTTAGGAACAGGATCGGAGATTTTAGTCATTAGTGTCCTAACGGACACTTACTACAACACGTAATTGAATGGAGAATCGTATCTTGGAACACTGCCGTTTTCTTCCTTTTCTGTTAATTCTACAGCTGGAAAAGCTAACTTATGAGAATTCTACAGACTTATCCTTCACTTTGAAGCTATTCCTGCAAATTTCAAATATTTTTCAAATCACTGATAGTGTCTTTAAGGATAAAAATCTTACCATTTTGTAAAAATGAGAGTGCCCTTCCCACCAAATTGCTGAATGTCCTTTTAAGCCTAGAACTATCCCATATACCATGAAATATCATAGTCCATTGGAAACTTTTCCTACACTGTCTATGGTCTGTCTGCTCCAACCTCCTCCAACAATAAAAGTCTCCAGATTGTGCCCTGATGCAAGTACACATGTACTGCTAAAGGACTTTTATACTTTGTGGCAAGAACACACCTTTTCAACAGGGATTGCACTAGCTTTTAAAACGGGCAGGTCAAAAATCTTGAATAACAGATTCCAAACTATAGTGTTATGCATAAATGGCTCTTAAAGCTTCCAGAAATGTAAATTTGTGCACCAAAATTTTAAATGGGGGTAAATGGTGCAGTGACCCATTGTAACACAACCACTGCTTTTCACTGTCAGAATT
>JAMKCH010046218.1:0-12204 GCA_023653785.1 Ophioderma brevispina | reverse complement strand
TATAATCAATTTCAATTAGTATATTTCAAACAAATCATATGTTACTGAAAGCAGGCCAGTTTACCCTTTACATTGTGTAGGATCAATAAATCGAATTTATTTGACACTAGAGAATATAAATCCAAAGTAGTATATGGAGATCATCAACAGGAGAAAAAGGAGAAAGGACAAAGTCATGAGCAATGAAAAAGAAATAACATGGGCCTAAACATAATAATATGTCCTCTATCACAATATTAACTATAACACCTGAGGGACGTTCCAGTGCGTAGGAGACACAGCAAATGGTAGATAAATATAAGCATCGGAAAACGTCTTCAGGTGTTAATTGAATATTATAACGCATAATTTACGATACTATTAAGAGTAAGAAATACATTTAAGTTACAATTAGTATTATTACAAACAATCTAAATTGACTGAAAGCAAGACGGTTTTTAACCTTTGCTTGTGTAAGTACCAGTTACATCACAACTATTAAAATTATTTGACATTTAAGATTAGGAAATGGCTGAGCAGCATTGGAAAATATTCAGACGTAGAAAACGTAGAAAGGAAAAAGTCATGAGCAATGAACAGAAATAACATGGGCCTAAACATAAAAATCTGTCTCTAACAATATGTAGATATACAATGAGGATGTTTTCAGTGCTAGTAGGAGAGCATCAAGGTAGAACACAGTTTTTTATATCATGGAAAAAGTCGTCAGTGGGTTATATAAATTATAAATGCTACCATTAAGGACAATTAATAATATTAAATGCAGATCCTACATTGACTGAAACAGACAATTTTCCCTTACATTTTTGTAGGATTCAATAACTCAAGAATACTTAAAATTTAATTTGACTCTTTACAATTAGGAATGCAGAGTAGCATGTGGAGAGCATTCAGACAGTAGAAAAATGAAAGGACAAAGTCATGAGCAATGAAAACGAAATAACATGGGCCGAAACATCAAATTTGGTAATCTGTAACAATATGTATATTATGTATAACACATTGAGGACGTTTTCAGTGCTTGTAGGAGAGCGTTAAAGGATAGACAAATATAGCATAGAAACCTCGTCAATGTGTTTATATGAATAATATAAATAATACATTCCAATAATTATGATTATAGTAATAATCAATCAAGTTACAATTAGTAATATTACACCATCATAATTGACAGAAGCAGGCGGTTGTTATACCCTTTAACATTGTATAGGTTCAAATAAATCACAATAAAATAAAAATCATTGGACACGTGGAGAATATAAATCCCAAAGTAAGAATGCAGAGTAGTATTAAGACAACTTCAGAAGAGTAGAAACAGAAGAAAGGACAAAGTCATGAGCAATGACACGGAACACATGGGCCTAAACATAAAATAATGTAATCTGTAACTAAGTATAATGTATATACTTGAGGAGTTTTCAGTGATAGGAGAGCATCAGATGGTCGACAAATGCTAGCATGGAAAACATGTCAGGTATTATATGAATAGTATAAATATACATTCAAACAATAGTAGGAGTAAGAATAATAAAATACAATCGGTTACATTAGTAATACTACAACCAAATCAAATAACTGAAGCAGGTGGTTTTAACTCCTTTACATGTGTAGGTATCGAATAAATCATCCAAATTAAAATAGCATTTATATTGACGCTTTGATAGTAGGAATGCAGAGTAGTATATGGCAACATTCAGTACCGTAGAAAAAAGGAGAAAGGTCAAAGTCATGAGCATTGAAACAGATTAACATGTGCCTACATAAATATATGTACTGTAATCAATATTTGATGTAGACACATTGAGGATTGTTTTCAGTGGCTATTAGAGAGCACATCAAAGGGTCTACAAATATAAGCACAGAAACTTCGTCAGTGTTATTGAAAAATATAAATATACCGTCAAATAACTATAGGGGTAATAAATACCATTAAACATGTAACGTATAGATAAGAAAAAATGGAGAATGACATTAATCACAAGGGGGCGATGACTTTCTCTTGCCATGTAGAGGCCCAAACATAAGAGTACATCATCGTAACCAGTAACGTCATCAACTTTACACCCTATACATATTATCTGTCACAAAGTTCAGAAATAAAGTAACAAATGTTTGGCAATCGAGAATATAATATAGGGTATCATTATAGAAACTTTACAGACAGAAAAAGGAAACGAATAAAGTCATGAGGCAAGAAATAAAGAAATGTGAAGCCTGAGCATACAAAACATGTCTCTTCTAAATTAATACATTATTTGAACTTTCAAAGAGAACATAGAAATACACATAATAGCGGCAGTAGGATAAATCGAAACCACAATTTTGAATAGTCCTATGCTTGATCAGACAGTCTATATATTTTTAGCAATATCTTGAGGGTCGCGAATGATGCGAATATTATCAGTACCAGATTTGATGGCAAATCTTGCCATCCCAGGACCAGACACACTGATATATGTGTCCTTTAGGATACCATAAAATGTGTTGCTCTTAAAGAGTAAGAGCATAGAAACCGTATTATTAGTATTACACAAATATATTGTAAGTTGTTTGCTATTCCGACCTTTCTGATCAGTGGAAGAATGCACGGCGATTGAAGAAGAGTGACCCTGTTCTTATTTAATTTACCCTCTCATATTTGGCTATACCCTGAGCTTTTTAAGTTTGACTCCTTTAAAGGTGCTTGTTCCGATGTTTGTCCTATCGCGTTCTCTTCTTGATATGAGAGCCTGACACTTGTACACACTGACTATCAAGTTCGCGTCATGGGAAACTACTTGCGGTTTTGATGCTAGACTCCGCGATAATGCATATGCAACGCCTTCCTAAACGTGCTAATATTGATGGTTAACCACTAAAACGGTAGTTTTTTTTATCATATCTTGAGAAGAAATGGATTTGAAAATCTGAAATTTCATGGACAACAATAGAAAAATTACGGCCTTTCACAGCAAAATGATTACTACTTCGGTTAAATCAGGGGGAGCCCCAAGGCGATCGGAACAAGCAGCTTTAAGTTGGTCCTTTTTTTAAGACACGAGGACATTTCTAGAAAAGTGCCCCTCCCAATTTTTAAGAAACCGGGTGTGTACCATAATGGTTACCAATTATGAAATGCACACTTGAGGTGAATAAGCTGAACGCTGTCCTTTCATGTAATAACAAGATGACTAAGTGGGGTTTTTCCTATCAAGCATTTGCTCATAACACCAAAACAAAGATCATGATAAAACAGATGGGCTATAACCACGAAATGCATATTTTGTCAAGGCATACATGGTGACCAGTTGCTGTGTTTCTTTCTTTATTGTGCTTTGTATTCTAGATTGAAATGAATAAGACGACTTAAATATTTGAGTACAACATCATTGATGCTCTAATTATCAAAAATGACCTTTCACTTTTTAAAATTAATTTGTCCCTTAATTACTTACACCATGCTATAACTCCCGTTGCATACCACTCACTTAGCACTGATGCGTGACTCCAATTTACAAATGAAATCTTGTCATAAGAGAATACCCTAACAATGACAGAATCCGGATCTAACACAGATGGCAAGTGGCAGTACCTAGTGCACGCATACTCGATGGAAGTCAGTTGTACCTGGCAGAGATCTGGTGGAGAAGTATCCACAATGTCCTGCCTGTATAACTTATATTTCTTTTTCTGCTACTTCTTCTGTCGACTTTGATATCAGTAGTTGAAGCCGACCGCATTGATAAGTGACCATGGAGGTATCATAGATTTGACCAGCGTTGGCTACACTGTATGTTCAAGTAAAATACTAACTTTTCATCTTATATGTTTATTATGCTGCCGGTATAACCAAGTGAATATACTGTGGTTGGGTTTCAGCCAGAGTTAGTCAGACGAGTTCGTAACCACCCTCCATTAGGAAAGAGTTCATAGTAGAGGTCAAAGGTCATACGTGGCCTTGGAGGCAAGTTTGGTAAAAGTCCGTGACTGTTGGCTTTTACATATTGGGTAGAGAACTATGTTGGGCTGTCATAGATCGCAGGGTCAAAGTTATTTAAGGTAATTTGCAATGATACACATAATGGGACATGATCTGAGCCCGGACACACTCACTCGAATATAGGCCAATTATGAAAGTGAGTTATTATCCTTATTATGTTTCACAGGAGCCTAACATTCTCTAGTATATTTAAATGCGACATCATGAGGACTTAAACGAAAATTCTTATGCTTATTATTGTTCTCACATTCTTTGTTTCAAGCAAATATGAAACGCATTGTTCAAGGAAATTGGATCCGATCGCTCACTTATCAACATGACTGTTTTGCCACATACTTAAAATTTCATAAAAAAGTAACCTCAAGATGTAATTACCACCAAAGGCAAAAAGAGGTTTGATAGCCAGCGGAAGACAATGGTGAAAAGAACATGAAATAAAAGATGCCAAAAGTCCTGTCAAAGTCTGGTAGCTTCCATTGGAGTTAAAATCTCACCCTATTAGGAAAGAAAAGACAATCCTGGCAAAATTTCTATTTCTAGGCATACATTGCGCCAGTCTGCTTAATATAAACCTATATCAGTGATGGCGATGTGTTATAACAAAACCATATAACCCAGCCCTTAATGGAATTATATGGAATCAATTTTAGATAAATAAACGCTCACAAGAGAATACACAAAAGGAATATACTTAATTTGTATATGCTACATTGTCTTAGTATTTACACACAAATGGAGCAAGGTTCTTCTCAAGCCCAGTTTTAGAGTAAAGGAAATTAAAGTCAAAAACCTTTAGAGGGCGATTCCAAGGTAACTCGCGTTACGTTACCGCGTCCTTCTTGATTCTCCATTCTCTGGCTGCCAGACTATTTGAAATTTAGTTTATGTTTTTGTTATTTCATACTCCAACTAAAGGCTAGACAATTACATATGGAAAGGGGGCCATTTCGTGATCCACAGCATCGTCCCCCCGACCTTAACTCAAACAAATGGGAGAGTTTTATATCATCATGAAACGTTGCCTTAGTAATCCACGGCGTATCATTATTATAATATTAATATTATATCTTAATGGTTACTTAAGTAGTAGTACGAAACATGATTTATAGTAGTAGCGTGCTGTGTGTGCGTGCTGTGTGTGCGTAATGTTTTCTATGTCAATACGTTCTATTTTGATATTTCCATTTGTCTTTCAAAGGTTCTTCATCATCATGTAGTAATTATCCGTGCTATAAGGCGTGACAAAAAGATCTGTGTTATCCTACTTATTGCAAGGTACATGTGAAATATAGTTAGATGGACGTAACGAAGTATGCTTCATGCACGGTTAACATTCATAATTTTCGTTTTGTGAACCTATACATGAGGCACTGAGGCGTTATACCTGAACATGAGGCACTGAAGAACAGTACAGGGGCAGGTCTGAAGGAGGTCGATGACTTCAAATACCATTGGATCATTGGTAGAATCCACAGAAGCCGATATCAAAATCAGGAAGGCACTTGCATGGAAAGCCCTAAACAAGATGAACCACATATGGAAATCCCATATGTCCAGAGAAGTTAAAATGGAGCTTCTTCCAGCAACTTAGAAATCAGTATTACTGTATGGGTTTGAAGCATGGTCATTAACCCAATTGCTGGACGCGGTCTCTCAAATGGCTGTTCCACATAATGCTGAGGACATTGCTAACATAGAACTGGAGACAACGGCTTCATACCTCTGTCTTTATGGTGAACTACCTAAGGTTGGAGACAATGTTGCAACCAGAAGGATGCAGCTCGCATGCCACTGTACCGCACCCTGAGCTGTTACCAGTAGACTCGTTCTCTTGGAACCAACACATGGACATCGTACAAGGGGCGGACCACGAAAAACTTACGGAGACATCCTGAAAGAAGGACGCAGGATGGAGACCAATGAGCTTGAGACATGCATGGCAGGATAGTATGACTGGATGACCGTGCTAATTCCGTCTGACGCCGACTTATAGTAGTAGTAGTCGTATTTGATCATGCGGGATATAAAGAGGACTTGTTTATGACCTGCACAAGAATCTGCAAAAATGTTTTGATGGTTGCCAAGGCACACTTGATCTGCTGACCCCGGATGAACATTTTACAATTTTACTGGGCGGCTGTTAATACCCCTTTCCTATCTCAAAATGCGCCAAGGATGACAAAGTTGCATCAGCGATATTTGGACTCAGTAGGTCAATTTTGCCAAAACCATTAAATAGTTGTTCTGCAAGACGCTTTTGCAAGTCAAATATGGAGCTACTAGTTTTCATAATTGATCAATTCTCAAGATAACTTTCCAATGCATTTATGCATTTTAAGTAGTATTAAGAGCACTTGTTCACTTTATCTCTCATTATGAGTAGTTTCCCCTCCATTTACGCTGCCCTGGAGAAACTTGTTAACTCCATACTTTGCGCAGACCTGGTCTTTTAGAAACACATTGTTTATTATGAAAATACGGGCCCGATTTTTTTCTGCAGAGACAGAAATCCTCTATAGGGTCAATTAGGACAGTAGAACAAGTTTTTTGGTTTTTCTCTTATGCACGCTTGCCAATAAACCTTCTTTCGCCCTGGAAGGGTTTTTTACAACCATCAGCATGTAAATTGAGAGAAAATTTGTATCCTCAGAAAATCCCGTGTTCCTTATAGGCACTATCAGTGATTTGCTAAATCGGAAAATCGAATAACTCATCAAAATCGCGTTTTGCCTTTTTGCAAACCAGGATAAGGTATCCTAACGTACCCTACAAGTGAAAGACCTAGCAAACTAATAAGGGCAAAATCGGCGTTTTTAGTCATTAACTGGCCGCAACGGACAACTTATTACTAACACATAATTGATGGATATCATATCTTGAACACTGCTCTTTTCTTCTTTTCCTGTCCAGTTTTCAGTTGGAAAATAACTTACGAGATTTCTCAATTTATCTTTCTCTTTAAGCTATTTCTGCAAATTTTCAATATTTTAACTCTCTGGTAAATCACTGATGTCTTTAATAGGGTCTTTTTTCATTTTAGATTAATATTCCATGTACGTTAGGGATTTCCTGCAGCTCGATTATGCTTAATTTTTCGAAATTGGATTTAACAGAGCTGTTCAAATGTACATTTCAGCACAAATCAACGCATGGACAAAATCAGGTAGTATTTTATGTGTGCAGTTCTTAATGCTAGATTTTAGAGGAACATTTTTGCTTGTGGTTTCTTTGAGATTGAAAAATAGAATTGAGTTAACGAGTAAACTTGTTGCTGTCTTCTATTCTTGTGTAAAATCGAGATACAATCCATTGATGGTTAACGATTGATTCCGCCTAAGAAAAGTCATACAAAAAGTACACACTCAGTATACATCAGTAAATGTAGGACTTTATATGTCCAGAATTTGATTGTCCTGCTTGATCTTTTTAGACTGTACACTCTAAAGAAGATTAATATTTAGCCAAGATATTACTGCATTCAGCAGTAAAAAGGTGATCAACATTTGATTTTCAAAAAAAAAGTATACCATTATCTACAATGGGTAATACAATTCATGTGCTACAATATCTTAATATCACTTCTTCTCCCAATGACACTTTTAGTACTCTCCCTCACCATGTGTTAATTAGGCCATTATAGTTGGGAAGAGAGTTCAATTGCTCATCGTGGCGTACACATTTGCTACCTTATATACCACAAAAAAAAACCTATTGTTTCTTTCTTTAGAGTCTGCACCGATTCAGAGGCATTAGTAAATGGGGAAATGTAAATGAATGTTTTGGTTTAGGTTTTTTCACATACAATTTTGCCACCAATTTTGTCCCATAGAGCATTTCCTGAAGAATCTGAAAACATGGTCACTTTTTAAATTGTTTTTTGGTGTTTTATAAGGGGGTATTTTATTAAAATATATACCAATCTCTTCGGTTGCTCAAAAGGTTTCAAAAGGTATAGTTGTCATAATCTATGACCTATTGTTTTAGTCAATATCTCAAGAAGTTCAAGGTCGCATTTACAGAATGGTCGATTTTGTTGCAATCTGCTTTGAAATCGTTCACTGCGTCATACTAAATTCACAAATGCATAGATTCTGTGTTTCAACCTTTCAAAGTGAGACTTTTATTTACAGATATAACGCATGTGATCTCCCATGACGCCTGTGGACTCCGGCCACATTTGGCATTCTTATTATTTCAAAACTCATATACATGCGATTTTCGGCTTTCTGTAAGTAAGACGAACATTGTACACATCCATGTTTAAAACTATACTCTGACATTTACCCACAATGTGGACCTTGCACCTGTTTTGGCCTATAACTCTTGAACTCTAACCCTCAGATAGGGCAACTATACCTTTCTGATATCCTTGAAAGTACAAACATATGGTAATACACTTTAAAACACATTTCAAACAAAAAATTTTATATTTTGACCCCTCTATAAGCCTGGCCCCCTAGAATACATCCAAGAACACACTTTAAAAATGACACCCTATGATTTTTGGAATCTTCATACAATTTTGATTTACAAATATTTGTTTGCAAGATATATAATTTTCACAAAATACCAGTTCCACTTACTATATTAATCAATATTGTCTCTGCCTTCAACTTTAGATGTGGATTTTGTAACACGGCCGTGTGCAAATTGTGCTACGTGCCGAGAAACTGGCAACTGGTCTCAGGGTGTCACTGTACATCTGGCTATACTCGGGGAATCGTGTGACCACGGTTTGTAAACCTGTTATTAAATTGGACATTGCTAGACTTTGAATGAAGTTTATATCTCGTTGATTTGTGATTACATTCTCCGTGTCTACTCTTGAACATTTTATTTTGGTGTTTATCTTGATTTCAGTGACTTTTGTAGGACACAGACCGCTTGTAATAATGGGGAACTGCGAAAACAAGATTCATAATTACTTTGTCGATGTCCCATCGTGGATACCTTGGCGATACCTGCCAATAGGTGAGTATCATCGTCTGGCGCGGCCGTCATCGCCAACAGCATCGCCAACAACCATCGTCATTGTTGTTCAATTGTTTTGCATTTGACTACCTCTAGTATCGTACTAGTTCAAAACTGAAGGTACATGTGAGAATCTAGCTAATGGACGCAAGTGTTCATCATGACAAGCCGGATTTATTGGTGACGCTTTGCCAAAACGGTTTTAACTTATTGCAGGCATTATAACAAATATCTAAATTTTAATATCTGTTCTCGAATTAACACATTATTTTGTCTAACAAGTTGATTCACCTGTATATTTGGCACTATATAGCTAGCGTTGTAATTACTGTCATCAATGCTGAACAGGTGGCATATTTTCTTTTATTCGAATATATCATATTCAAATGGGGGCATTTTTTATTAACAGTTTGTAGATATATTTGCAATAATTTCCCCTAGACACCGTGTCCTCTCTGACCTAAAATAATTTTGAATGTTAGAATTCAAAATTAAACAAAAATATTTTTTTTCATGACTGTTTGGTAAAATTCGTAATGGCTCCGTCCATGGCCAATTCTAGAGTCGAATATATAAATCGTATAGGCCATCTTATTTTGTATCTGATGAATGATCAAGAGGGTCAATGTCCTGTATATCCCTTAAATCCCTGAATGCCATTTTTTTGTCCCTTTTCAAAATCACGGAGCGGAACCCCAAGCTTTGTGGTTACGGGGAAAGTGCTTTTAGATCTAACAACACAAATACCGCTTACCCTCCCTTTTTTGCGGTAATCGTCAGTTGCTAAGTGATTTTCCTCTAGGGACGTAAGGGATATATATCGGCCAAGCCGGGTGGCCATAGAGGTCATTGAACCCTGACATGTATTTCGTTTTTCAGGGGTAACTCTCTATTCATTGAATCGTGATAGGATGTCAGTTTGGGCTTTAGATTCCAATGTGAGATAAATAGTTTCAAAATCTTTGTATATGGGTCAATGAACTTTGGACCCGTGAAATGCCATACCGTGCTCCGAGTAAGTAGCACTTCTGTTACTCCGCTGTAAACATCTATTTCTTCTCTTCGAGGTGTAACCAGACCTGGTGGAGAACAAATTTTATATCAGACTATGGACACAATGTCATTATTATATAAGCCAAGGGGGATCTTTGTCCTGCCGTTCGCTCCAAAGGTCCTTATGTGACCTTTTTCCGTCCTTTCCTCCCTCTATCTCTTCTGCCTGGTTGTTTTCCCCTTCCCAAATCCGTTTCATATTCCTCCCAGTGGCTTCAGTGACAGGAGAGATTTTTTGAGGATTATAGTTTCTTCCAATTGCACTTGATCGCTTTTAGACCACCCCTAACCGAGAACGTTCGAAGTTTATTGACAGACAAGCACGAAACGAAAAGCAAACCTTGTTTTGAACTTGCCTGCTATCCTAATCATCCCTATAGGAAACCATGTTTTGAATTTCGGTCGTGCACAACAGAAATTACTACCAAAAATTACTACCAAATACTAAGTGTGCCACTTTAAAATATTACGTTTATCACGTAGTTTTATTGCAATTACCATTGTTACCATCGTCATGCGTATTGTCTTCAGTCTTATAATATTTACATTACATTTACTATATATTTATTTTTCGATCGATTGTTGATTGCATTATTATTAAAACATTGTTCTTTTTCAGTTGAATTGACTTCCTTTCATTTTTTTTCTTCATCAACTGTGTCTGCAATTAACTACTGTAGCAATACGTGTGCAAAAAACACGGAGGTCACTGTGAGAACCTTGGTCAATGGACCTCAAATTAATGTCCACCAGGGTATATTGCGAGTCCTGCCAGAAATGTTAGTAATTGTCCAATATCATGTTTATTTTCATGTTCTCCACTTTTTCAGGGTTTAAATTGGCCTCAGAATTCCCTTCACCCTTCACACGATAGAAAAACCCCTTACACCGCACCAAAGAGGAGGGTGGTTACCACCACCTAACGGATGATTCCCTGTCGCCCAAAAAGCAAACGATATATGTAAGGCTTTTTTATGTAATTTGTAAGTTCATCATGTTCATCCTTGCGGTCAATTTTAAAGCGAGGGTACCACCTTCAGGGAGTCAGGTGTCCCAACAAAACGGCAAGGTGGTGGTGGGTGTTTGCCACCTCCTATACTTACTGTTAAATGGGGGGGGGTAGGACACGACTGCTCGATTTTGGCATTGGGGTTCCAAACGGTTATTTGGGGAACTGCTACGTGCATTTCTATGGCAGCCTCTGTCCAGGTGACATTACAAAATCAGCTCTTAACCTTCATTCAAAGATCTTAGTAAAATCATGATAACTTTAAGTAAAAGTATTGACCACAAACTCCGTTGAGGTTAGTGGATTACCTCGCTGCAAAACATTGCAATTCCAATAACGGTCATTTAGATTTCAATATTCGTGACCAGGCCTAGTCTTAGTCAAGTCTGTGTGACACCGTTTTTCGATATTCGTAAGAGCGCCCTCCTACCCATTACCGTTAAGTCTTTGACTAGCACTCGGGTTACGGAAGTTTGCTTCGTGCTGTTGCTGTTCGTTTGGTAATTCCTCCCCCCCCCCACCCACCCCACCCCCCCCCCCCCCCGCACGCCTGTGTAATGCCAAAAATTGACTTTTTGTTTAACGTATGATGCTACTGTAACCAAATACTGACAATATTTGTATCTTGTTATTTTTTTGAATAGTAATACATTGGTATGCTTACTTTTTGGCACCCATCATTGCCAAATAATAATATACAAATTTTTGCTTGATTGCATGAATGGTGAAAAGGTTCCAAATCCCTTGATTTTTGAAGATTTCCTTATAAATAGCTCTCAGTTATAAAGCGTCACTATGACGTCATATTGTTAAACTTATTTGTACTCTATTTGAAGAAAGGACTATGTAGCTACACCCGGTGATCCAACCAAGATGATGTTTGTCCCTTACTTACGAAAAAATCAGGGGGGGGGGTGGTACCACCCCCGGTTAGACTTTCAGTTTTTCTTATTGCTTCACCCTTAACGATCAAAAAATTTCTACTTTGGCCGGCAATTTCCACATAGCCCTCACTTATTTTTGTTTCAGATGATATTTTTCCTTTCTGTAAGATTCATTTTCAAGTGAAGTGCTAGTTTACCTTACCGATATCCAGTGGTCACCTACGAATCATATCATGCAGTAGACTAGGTGTGACGTCATGGGTCGCTGAGGGGCGTAACGGGGTCGCTTGGTCTGATCGGGCAAGGTT